>PVIR01007201.1:0-61957 GCA_004026965.1 Petromus typicus
TTTTTTTTTTTTTTTTTTTTTTTTTTTTTTTTTTTTTTTTTTTTTTTTTTTTTTTTTTTTTTTTTTTTTTTTTTTTTTTTTTTTTTTTTTTTTTTTTTGAGACAAGGTCTCACTTTTGTAGTTCAGGCTGGCCCTGAGCTCAGCCTTGAACTTACAGAAATCCTACTGCCTCTGCCTTCCAAGTGCTGGGATTACACACTTGCCCAGCATTGTTGTAAGTGGTTACTGGGCATCAAACCCAGGCCCTTGCACTTGCAAGGCAGTTGTTGGAACCACTGAGCTGCATCCTTGGCTCTAGCTTGACTTCTTTTTGTCTGTTTTTTTCTCCACTGTGAGCCCTTTTCTGTTACTAGGTCAGGAAGATATTATTCTGTCCAAATTCATCCTTTCCACACCAGAACTCTATAGCTGATAAGACTTCTAGTCCCTCCTGACCTAGTCACCCCCGTCTAGTTTTCCCACCCTCTCTGAGACAGCCCATTCCATGGCTATCTTGCCAGGCCTATGTGGATTTTTCTCATACTGTAAACTCAATAGTCTGAATTTATATCCTTCATTTCCAATTAGTTCATATTCAGTTACATTGTGTTGCACCTACAGGATTCTTCCATTTTTGATTGACTTGTTTGTATTACTTACTCATTTTGAACCCCCATATTTGAATCTCATACTGTCCTGTATGCCATGTAATAGTTGAATTACCTTGCTTTGAATTTGAGTCTTGATTATTTTGCACCAGGATGATGGATATGTGCTCTGACAAATAATATCTTCCATCATGGCTTCTCAGAACTACACAGTACTCTGGTTTGTTGGGAATCACTGGCTCTTTTTTTTAAGAGGCAAACCTTTTTTGTTGTTGTTGTTCTGTTTTTGAGACATGGTTTCACTATGTAGTTCAGCCTAGCTTTAAACTCACTATGCAGCAGAGGCTGACCTCAAACTCACAGCAATCTTTCTGCCTCAGCTTCCTGAGTACTGGGATTATTGGCATGTGACAGCATATCTGGCAACCTCCATTTTTTTTTTTTTTTTTTTAAGAAATCAAGGCTGCCAGAGGCTAAAAATGTTGGTAGCAAACACAATAGTCATACAATATAGCTAGGATTTGAATGCAGCACTCTGCTTTATGAACACCATATCAAGCTAGGCATTGTTGTGTGCCTTTGTGTTCCCAGCACTAGAGAGTCTGAGGCAGGAAGACCTAGAGTTGGAAGTTAACTTGAGCTGTATAGTAAGAAGAAAAATCAAACACAAAAGGTATTACTCCTTACCTTCTCAACAGTTGTGGCATTGGCCACCATTCTTCAGAAAAACAGAACCAAGAAGACATACACAAACTCACACAACCATCCATGCATATTCACACCTGCAGGGTGGGGAAATTATAGGAATTTATGTGATTATAGAGGCTAAACATGATAGTCTAACTTTTTGTTTATAATACAGAGAATGTGAAAAGTCTGTGTGTAATTCACTTTGAAGATGAAGTGCTAAGAACTAGGAACATCTGTATCCAAGGGCAGGAGAAGATGTTCCACCTTGAAAGCAGCAAATTAGCTTGTCTGTATTTTCTTCCCTTTCAGCTTTTAAAAGATCAGATGTTTCGTGACCATTTGCATTGCTCATCCATTGGTTTAAACGTGAGTCTGCATCTCCTGCCTGTGTTGTCTTATAGACATACCTGGAAATAATGCTTCAGCACCTATTTGGGCAGCCCCCAGGATGCTCTTGTTGACACACAAAATTAATCATGAAAATTGTCTTTCCTGGAGTGTGTTGCTGAAATTATCTTTCTTCTCATCTCCTCTGCTGAAAATTGTTCCTTCTCTAGTTCTATAATAAATTGTCTATGTGTGTTTTATAAGACTTGTCATATCTTGTTTAGTAGTCAGGCTTCTGTGTGTATATCTAATCTTCTCTACCAAGTTCTCAATTCAGAAAGGACTCACAGAATTTCCTTTTCAGCTCACATTTCTGGTGGTATCTTACAGAGAGTCATATATGGAGCAGGTATTCAGCAAATGTAGAACTCAACTGACATGAATTAAATGGATTTATTGACCTAGTCCCCACAGCCTTTCAATAGCTCAGTCTTAAGTTGAACTCATTTCCTTAAAATCTTACACAATGTAAAGAAAAGAGACACAACCAAAGGTGGGGATTTTGATTCTGTCTCTGCTTCTTAGCAAGACTGTGTCTGTTGTACATTACTGCATGATTGTGACTCTTCTTTTGTACATGCAATGGATAAATAATACCAAACTGTATTGCAAATAGGTTATAAGAATCGCAGAGAAGTTATGAACCTGGCCATTATCATTATTGAACAACTTAAGAAAGAAAAACCACAGAGTTACAGATGTTTTTAGCAGATATTAAAATCAGGATGAACAAAGAAAATGACTTTCAAATAAGGGAGCTGTCAGGTGTACTCTGAAGGAGCGTCAGCCACATTAGGGAGTGCTCCAGGCATATCTGAAGGAGAGTGAGCCTACTGTACATGAGAATCAAGGCTGGTAATCACTACCTGTCTTAGGCTCATTCTTTGTCACTGTGGCAAAATATTTGACAGCCACAACTTAAAACAGAAGAGGTTTATTTTGGATCATACCTTTTAAAGGACTCAGGCCACTATCTTCTATCTCCAAGTTAGAAGTGGCCTGGTGGAAAACAGCCTTCATCTCTTGGCAACAAGGAAACAGAGAGAAGGGAGGAGTCATGGAGTGCACCCTTCCAGGCCACACCCCCACAAGCTGCCATTCTTGACCGGGCCCCGCCTCTCCAGAGCACAGCCAACAGGATAAATCCATTGATGATTACAGTGACCTCATGACTTAAATCAACTTCCACACACAAGAATTTTGGGTGACATTTCAGATCTAAACCATAAAACCATTTCCATTTCATTCTAATTAGTCATTAGATATTTGGATGACCAAGAATGATCAGGAGGAAAAGAACGGTTTGACATAAAAGCAGAGCAGAATAGGGGACTCCAGGTGCATTGACTTTCAGATGCGTGAGGTCTCAGGGCAGTGTCTGGCCTACAAAGGGAGCCCCAGAGAGGCTGTTACCACAAGAGACAAAGTGAGGAGAACAGGAATGAGCAGGGAAAGTTTTCCCAGAGAAGCAGCCACTCTGGGTTTCACCCTGAAGTTCCTTTGTTCTGTTCTCTGAAGTAGGCATCTGTGCCTTCAGCCTCCTAAATTTCATAAACAAATGAAATTAACCCCATTGTATTAATGGAAATCATCCAATATCTGCTAATATGAGTTCATAAGATTACTTCAAAGAAGGACTACAATTTGATTTCTTTTAATGAAGCATGTGCTGTGGAACAGAATAATATGTATCTGACTCCAAAAGTGATATAGAAGGGCTGAATGGCGCCACTCAGTGGTGCCACACCTGCCTAGCAAGTACAAGGTCCTAAGTTCAATGCCTCATTAAGGAAAAAAAAAAAAATTAAAGTGATTTAGAAATCTATAAAATATTTTATACAGAGCAACCAAGGATAGTACTATAAATTTAGATGTGGTATTACAAATATTACTTTTTCTATATATTTTAATATGTTTAAATGTCCTTATGTTAGAAGAAAACATAAAATAACTTTTAATACTATCCTAAATTCTGTGATAAGGTGTATATTTTAACTCAAGTTCCGCCAAAAACTTTTTTCAGTGGATAGTACCTCTAGTTTACCTATGATAAATTAAAACAGAGAAATACCAGCTTTTGTGAAAGCAAATGGATGTCAGAGTTTGAAACTGACCTGGCTTCAACATTTATACTTATACTTTCAGACCCTTAGAATGCTGCTGAAAATGTAGTTACCAAATAAAATATATCACACCCACTTGTACTTGATCTGAAATAAACAACAAATTTTATTTTACAGAAGTATGTGCCATGCAGTATTAGTTGCACACTTACATCAAAACAATGTTGTTTATCTGGAACTTAAATTTAATTGAGAATTTTGTATATATATTTGCTAAATCTTTCAAATATGGTTAGAGATACAAAGGAGTACTGAAAGATGTGACATTTTTAACTGAAAAGTATTTCATTTAAATTTTTAATGAAAAGTATTTAGCCACGAAACTAAAGAAATAGATAATAATTATTTAAGTCATTTTTTAATTTGAAAGCCATATTTTCTTCTGGCTTATCTCTCATTACATTTTAAATTTATTTTACATAGATCATGTACTATACATCATTTTCCTTTTCTTTGTCTCATACTTAAATTATATCTTTATGCCAATAAAACATTCATAAATAAAAATATATATCAATAGTTACTATAAATTAAAAGATAATGTGCATAGTTTTTGGCATGAGGACTTGGCTGCTAGCCAATTCTCAACAAAAGCAAATGAAAGAACGAGTGAAGTCTTTGTAATGGTGGTGAACATTGATGTTTTTGCTACTGCCACCATTTCCATAATTACTACAAAATTAAAAGAATAGTCTGACCCACAAATTATATCATAATATAGTTAAGGCAGGGAAAATGAGCATCATCATTGTGGTGAACAGGAGTATTGGGGTAAAGGAAGTCATGATTTTGGTTCAAGTCTTCTCCATTTTAATTCCCAGGTTTTAGTTTTCTTGCTGTTACATAAGAGTATATGGATGTGATGATTAAATGCATGTGTTAACTTGGCCAGATTACAAAATGCTCCAATATCTGCTGATCATTATTGCTAAATATCTGAGAGTATTCATAGAAGAGGTTAATTACACAACCAAAAACCAAAACAAAACAGAGTTTATCTCCCATTGTACCATCCAGCTAGCTGAGGACTTAAGTAGAACAGAAAGATGTGAACCTGCTATAGTTCTGATCCTTGCTGCCTGGGCTGGATCATCAATAAGTGAGACCATATCTTCTCTCATCGACCTGATCTTATGTCAGCTCTTCTATTAGTTCTCTTTTTCTAGAGAACTTTGATAAATATATATTTTTAAAGCCCAATGCATTAAAACTTTCCATTCTTCTTTCTGAATTTCTTTATAGGAACAATCCACCATATAGTTGAAAGTAGAAGTAAGAAACACTGAAGTTTAGTAAGCACCAAGCAATACTTATATGTAAGTTGGTCCAAGCACAATACAGTTTAAATCTTGAAGCAGTCTAATGTCTCATAAGTACTTGAAAGGGATGGAAAACATATTAAAGTTATCTTAAAAGACATTTTCTTAAGACTAAGACTTTTAAATGAAAGAATACTTTTTTGAAGTATTTTTAAATGGAAAATACTTTCAGATAATAGTTTTGAACATATTTCTTTTTGTACCTTTTTACAAATGAGATCCGTACAAAGAACATCATTTGGGTTGGTTGAAGAGATGATAATTATAGAAGAGGAGAAGCAATAAAAAATGTAAACATGTGGACTATCACATGGATGGCCTCCAGCCTTTAGCCTTTCAAGTAGTTTTTTTTTTTTTTTTTTTTTTTTTTAGGTTTTTTGAGACAGGGTCTCACTTTGTGGTTCAGGCTGGCCCTGAGCTCAGCCTCAAACTCACATCACAGCAATCCTTCTGCCTCTGCCTCCCGAGTGCTGGGATTACAGGTGTGAGCCACGACACCCGGCACTGTGGTATGTGGTACTGATTGCTGCTGGGTGAGGTATTTATACATAGGGGGGTAATACATGGTTAGTCTCCATGCCCAGTATAGGTATGTGGTTACTGGGGATCGAACCCTGGCCCTTGCGCTTACAAGACAGGTTCTGGAACCACTGAGCTATATCCCCGGCCCCTCTCAAGTAGTCTTGCCTAATAGTATTAGGAAGTTTATTTCACCTTCGTACATTTTCTGAAGATCATGAGAAATATGCATATTTCCCACATATTTTTACCATCGTAGCTTTGCATCTCTTTTTGTTGACCACTTCTGGCCTCTGAGTTCTTTTGGCTGAGTATAACTGTCTCTTTGAGTCATTCTTATTGTTATTTCTATTGATCTCACCCCAAGGCATAGATCTTGATTATGTCATGACTTTCCAAATTGCATATGATACAGTACTGTCACTCTTAATAGCTTTATGAATGTAAGGGAATTTCAATATAGAAAATGTGTGTAAAGTCACAAATGAAAGAATTATAGATTCTTTGCAATCATTTTATGATCTTCAAGGTGTTCAAACCTGATGGCCTGAAAATCTTAATATTACAAGTAGCAGTGGTTGGAATCTAGAAAACCTAGTCTAGTATTAAGCTAGTAAATTACTCTCCTCCATGTATAATGGAAATTTTTGAAGTGTCAGTTTAAGATTTTTCCACATGGTCTCTCTCTCTTTTTTTTTTTTTTTTTAAGGTTTTTTGAGACAGGGTCTCACTTTGTGGTTCAGGCTGGCCCTGAGCTCAGACTTAAATCACATCAGCAATCCTCCTGCCTCTGCCTCCCAAGTGCTGGGATTACAGGCGTGAGCCACCACGCTTGGCACTGTGGTTTATGGTACTGGTTGCTGCTGGGCGTGAGTCTCCACACCCAGTATTGGTATGTGGTTACCGGGATCGAACCTCGGTCCTTGCGCTTGCATAACAGGAGCCGGAACCATTGAGCTAAATCCCCGGCCCTTTTTTAGGTTTTTTGAGGCAAGGTCTCGCTTTCTGGGGTTCAGGCTGGCCCTGAGCTCAGCCTCAAACTCATATCCCAGCAATCCTCCTGCCTCTGCCTCCCAAGTCTCTTTAAGAATGCTCATGATGGGTGGGGATTTAGCTCAGTGGTTCGGGGCCTGCCTTATAAAGTGCAAGGGCCAGTGTTCAATGCCCAGTTACCACATACAACAATACTGGATGTGGAGACTCACACCCACCAGCAGTCAGATCAGAACCACATACCACAGTGCCAGGTGCGGTGGCTCAAACCTGTAATCCCACACTTGGGAGGGTGGGAGGATTGCTGTGAGTTCAAGGCTGAGCTCAGAGCCAGCCTGAACTATAAAAGCGAGACCCTGTCTCAAAAAAAAAAAAAAAAAAAAAAAAAAAAAAAAAAAAAAAAAAAAAAAAAAAAAAAAAGAATGCTTACACTTCCCTAGAGTCAGAAATCCATCAAGACTCTTCAAAAAAGCATCCACACCCAAAACTTTTGTTAGAATACTTCACTAGTCTTTTTGTCTTCTATTTCTTCCTAAAAATTAAAATTTCTAGTTTTGGACTTCCAGTAATGATAAAATATGTGCATTTCCCAAGCAACATAATGTTTTATATCACAGCCATTGTTTTTGTCATTTCTTTTCTCTAGAAAACACTACCTATTCAACTAACATATCTAAATGTATCAATGAATTCTTATTGAGGTCATTTTATAAGCTCATTCATTGATTTCCCTCATTGCTGATTTTTATAGTTTATCTTTCATTATATACTTAAAATGTCATGAAACAGAGAAAATATTACTATTAGCATTAATTTATAGGTATCCAAATTATGTTACTTATTACCATGTATTGCCCCCTATGTATAAATATTTCATCAGCAAAATAAGATATACTGATATATTTATTATTATGCTATCATACTAGAAAACTTTTACAGTGCTCTTTACTATATACAAAGTAATTCAGTAATAACAATTTAATCTGATCAAAGTTGAGAAAGCTAGAATTCATAGTATTTTTTAATAGGCTGACTTTCACGCAAAAATCATTTTTAATAGGCTGTAGACACTCTTAAAATTGACCAACAATTTGAGAGAGTGATCCTTCCACAGAATGCACAGAAGTGTTTTTGTTATCCATTGCTGTAAAGCTTACCACCAAAAGCTGATTGGTATAAGACAACAACAATCATACATTTCCTTACACTTAAGACAGGGCTTAATTGACAGCTCCCTGGACATCAGAGAAAGCAGGTTAACTGGAGCTTGAGAATTCACCTTCAGTATGCTTTTGTTATACTCAAGCAAGGGAGTGGGCACTATGCCCTTCATCTATGAGACCTTCTCTAAGAGATTCTTGGACTTGTTTGTAGCAAGATTCCTGGGTTTTACAAGTGTGAATTCAAGACCCTGAGAAATAAAAGCTGCCTAAATAGATAAGTCCTGTACTGGAAACAGAACTAGGATCACTCACATCGTATGTACTTGGATAATCACAGACTTCAAATTTAAGGAAAGAATAGACCCTCATTTTGGATAGAAGAACATCAAAGTTTCAAAAGTCATTTTAAAAAAATTCTCTATATCCCAAACCTCTTGGAAGTCATTTCAAAGCTAAAATTTGATTTTAGACTAATTTGATAACAATGTCCATTTCACAAAGGATAAAACTAAATTAAGGGGAAATATAGAAAGTTTAAGTAATCTTCCCGTTGGGAAATAGTGTGACTCCAAAGTCCTTAAATTAACTAACAAATTCTTATTCACAAAATGAAATGGAACATGGCACTTTTAGATTATGAGACTATCAATAAGCTGCTTGTAAATGTAAGTAAATTTTGATGTAAACCTGTAGTTTTGGCAGTATGGGTGATTTTTACCACCTAGAGAGGAACAATGTAGGATTAATAAATGGTGCAAATCATATTTTAACTGGCTAAATGACATTCAGGTTTATTCAATTCCAAACCATCTGTTTTTGTGCAAACAATGCCTGTTTTGCATATGTATGCAGTTTTCCTTGGCCGTGCACTATTCCTGTGATTACAGCAGCCGAGTCTCTGTCACAAACGGACTTTTCAGGCCACTAGATTATTTATCGATGGAGACTAATAACCATCTATACTGGGGTCCTGTGAAGATACTAGACTGCTATGTGAGACAAACCCCCAATCCAATGATTTTCAATAATATTTATAGAAGTATATAATAACAAAAAGCCAGTAAGTATTAAATTAGTAGTAAGAATTAAAATGATGAGTTCTAAAGTTCAGCTTGAATCTGAAATGTTGAATAGCTCTTGAAGAATTATAAAGAATTATAGATCCTTTGCAAGGAAGGAAAAATTCACTCAAAATAGTTCACTATTTTGAATTTATCAGTTCAGTTTCTTCATTTTTTGTACACCAAACTGACAACACTAAAATATCTAGTAATGTAGAAATCACCCAATTGCATGTTTAATATATATTATTACTAATTTGTTTTAAAAATATGAAATATTCTGGAAAACTTTGCTAATTTTACATAAAGTATACATATTTTCAAATGGAATAAGGAGAGATTTCTCTAAAAATTTATGTTTAAAACAAATGTCATTTCATAACTTTTTACTTTGTTAACCTTACTTCTAGCTTATAGTGGGGATTCTGTGGAGGAACCAAAAACTAAGAACATTTGTCAAGATAGTTACATACTACAGTTATCAGTCCAATATGTCAGTTTGTTCCGTATCTCTTCTAGGAGCTTTGACTTCCATTCTGATCAATGTCATTCCTGTTACACAGAGGAAACAGGGATGTCTAGAGTTTAAGCCAGTCGCTCACTCAGTCTGCTGCAAGCCTGAAAGGTAACCACAGGTCAGCAACAAAATGAATAGATTACTCTGGAACCCGAGTACTGTTTTTGTCCCTACCCAGCCCTACTCTTCTACCACATCCCAGAGAGTGTGAAAAAGCAAAGGAAAGTGTCAGAAGGGGGAATGCAAAAGGGAAGAAATAAAACATAGAATGTCTCAGGACAGAGCAAGTACCATCAAAACAGGGAATCAGGATTCTTCTTTTTCTCTATAGAAGACTTTGTTGTCCACTAACCCATCAGTCAAGAAACTTCTGTTATATGATTATTTCCTTTATATTGCTTTGGGGATACTTCTCCAGGATAGAAGACAAACCCCGTAAGATTCCAACTGTGTCAAACTACCTCACCTTTGTGCTGTTGAAACAAAATATTTGATGGTAGGCAATGTAAGCAAGAAAGATATTGACTTAATTGACATTTCTTGTGGCTGTGAAGTGCAAGGTGCATAGGACCAACTCAGTCATGTCATGCCATGACGGATGGCATTAAGTAATTAGAGCAAGAGAGACAGAGAGAAAGGAAAACAAATGAAGGGATCAGGGGAGGGGTGGAATGAGAAGCAGAAGTCACATGACAAGACATAAGGGAGTGACTTGAGAAGGCCTCACTCATTTTATCAAATTCTTCCCAGAACTCAGCCTGTCTTTTAAAACCTCAATTTCTCCCCTCGAATGTAGTGTTTCATGTTCTAATCTCCTATGTCATCTCTTAAAGATGTAACATTTCTCTCTACACCCAGACAGAGGCCAAGCTTCTACCTATGAAACCTTGAACATGACACAGTTCATGAGGGTTCCATCGAGATTGTGTCCTCATCAGTGAAAGTTGAAGAAGGCAGTATTACAGCCTTCTCTGCATGGTCATCCTTCACCTATCACTGCCTACATTGGGTTTTTGGCTTTTTGCTCCTCCTGTCTTATCTTTTGTTCTACTGGTTAAATTATTCTTCCCTTTCACTACCTTCCTTTAGTGAACAAATCAAAACATGGATTGAGTATATCCCTGCAGTTGCCAGGGTACATATGCCTCCCAGTGAAGGTTCACTGCATGGAACTGTGTGATACCATGCACAAACCAGAGAGGATCTAAAATCTTTGAGCTTCACCATGTCATTATTTTATGAGCATCAGAATGTGTGGACTTGTCAGATGTTTTAGAATATACAAGTGATTTTACTTCCATAATTTTATTTGGTCTTCATAACAAGCCTGCCAGTCAAACCATAATAATTACATCTCTATTACTCAAAGAAGAAACTGAATCTTCGCTTGTTTCATTGACTTGACCAAGATCACACCACTGGCTTGCATAACAGCTCTTGCATTAATGAAAGAAAAAGGGAAAGAGGTTCAATTAGGACTCAAGACCAAATCTCTTTGAATTTATATTCAGTGTTTTTTCTAATATTGTGTCTTTTCATTTCATAGACATCTTGGTTAGACTCCTGAGGAACTGATTATCTAAAATTATTTGAAACACTGCAACTCATTAATAGATAGGGGAACAAAAAAAAAGAAAAAATAGCATATTTTACCTTGATGGGATGTCATGTATCTCAGAGATCCAATATGGGATACATAACGGGCAACTGCTCCCCTGCCCAGGTGACACAGGCTTAGCACTATGTCCTCTATTAGAAGAGTTACTCAGTTGCCTGTAACTTCTCCACTGTTAAAGTGCTGAGGGAGGTAAGATAAAAAGTACACATAAACTCTTCTGATCTTTGTCCTGATCTGTCTCAACTGTATGAATGAAATTGTCTTTCCCTTAAGCTTAAATCAGTACCTCACTGATTTAATCAAGCAGATTTTTAATGCTTTAACCCATTATATTTAATTTAGCTCTTTTAAGTTACAGGAATAAATAGAAACAGATGAACCTTTAATTCCCTTGGCACTAACTGCTGTTTACCCGACCCACTTCAATGAATCAAGCCCCTTATATGACTCTTCCCATCCACACTCCCCCCCTTTAAAAGATGAGAGTGCGATTAAATGTATGGCGGTGGATCATTTCTTGCTGGCGATAATTATATGGGAACATTTGAATATCATCAGAAGCTCTAATTTGGGGTAATAAACTTCCTTACTAACCTTACACCTAAAGTCATCGGTCTTGCTGTAATGTTGATGATAATGCAGGACCCTAAAATTATAAGCTGAATGAAAGATAACCGTCAGTCTCTTCACCTCTGTGCATGAGTGTAAGTCACAGTTATGAGGTAATCATCTTTTTAGAGTTAGGAGAAGAGAATGCCCATTCTGCTTTGAATATCACTCAACGCACCAGACCAGTCTTGAGCCAAGAGTTAAAATTTGAGCCACGATGAATAGCAGAATGTTTACAGGCAAAGAATGATCCCCTTTTAGGCAGACAACAGAGCAAAGCCATGTCACTGAGGGGGAGAACCTGGGGGAGTGGTGATGAGTGATATGCCTCAACTATATGAAAAAGAGAAGGGTTGAAGAGAAGGCAAGTGTTCTCATTCTCTCTGTTTTCTGGAAATTGCTTGAGGTGCTTCAAATATTTGGCCACAGGGCAGAATGCCTTTTTTTAATAATAGAAACAATTAAAAGTGGCCTCACTGGGGAAAGACATGAATAAATTTGGGCCTTATAAAAACCATTGTAGCTAAGGAGTGAAATGTGAGCCAGAAAAGATAGAAATTGAGCCAATAGCACAGGAAATTGTTGCAGCTTTGAAGATGGTTGTGGAGGCCAGAGTTAGGTAGTGGTGCTTAGAGTGAGAATATAGCAGAATCCCTCTTAATTGCCAACCTAAGATTTTTGGAATTCTGGGTTTGTTCATGAAAGTTGAAGAATATTGGAGAGTAGGAAATCAAAGGGAACATTTTATATATAAGTGAAGAATCAGATAAGAAAAAGAGAATGAGAAAGGAATCTGCCTTAGCTGTGGCACTAGAGAAGCCAGTGGAGGTTAAAATAAAAAAATGTCGTGTAGAAGTTGAGTATGTTGTTGGTAGTCATTCTAAAAGGTCCAGGGTGGTTGTCCATGATATTGAAGTGCTATTACAAAGCTGTAAAATGTCATCTATGAGAACTACTCAAAGAGAAAGAAGGAAATAGCACATTACTTTGAAATATCCTAAGCCAAATGGATAGGCATAAAAAGATGACAGGAACAACAAGTTTTTATTTATTTATTTATTTATTTTGTTTTTTTAAGTTTTTTTTTTTTTTTTTTTTTTTTTTTTTTTGAGACAGGTCTCGCTTCACTAAGCGACTAGCCCTGAGAGCTCAGCCTCCAACTCACATCACAGCAATCCTCCTGCCTCTGCCTCCCGAGTGCTGGGATTACAGGTGTGAGCCACCACACCCAGCACTGTGGTATGTGGTACTGGTTGCTGCTGGGCGTGAGTCTACACTCCCAGTATAGTTATGTGGTTACCGGGGATCAAACCCGGGTCCTTGTGCTTGCAAGACAGGCACCGGAACCACTGAGCTAAACCCCCAGTCCAACAAGCTTCTATTTTTTAAGAATTAGAGAAGACACTTGCAGGACAAATTTTCACCAAAATTAAGAGGAAATAATTTTTAATTGAATTATTTATTTGTATCCTTTTATATACATTATAATCACTCACAACACTGGGGATTTGTACCAGCACATGACATGAGTCAATTCTCGCTTTTACCAATTATCCTACCCACCCTACAACCCCCTTACCCCCATATACATATGCTTTCTTTCTTTTTAGGATTATATTTTTTTTTCTTTCCCCTCATTACTTTCCATTATCTTTTTTCTTTGAATGTTTTCTATTTCATTCTTTCTTAGACATCGGCAAAGGGAAAAGGTGAATAGTTCCTGCAAATAGAAGACCATTCATAACTTAAAATATACATATATATATATATACAGTTTTACGAGTAGAGGGCTGAATACTAAGATGTGAGTCATGCCAGTTAGGATTTTGATAGTGATTTTAGAGTAGTTGTTACAGGTTGTTGAAAACTAAAGTGTTGGAAAGTGCTAGATCAAAGCATGAGGGAGATCAAGATTTATAGAATGGGTTTGGTTTACTTTTGGTTTATTTGTTGAGTTTTATTGTTTGAAGAGTATTAGAATTTATGCATGCAAGCAAAAGAATACAAAAGAAGGGATGGAAACTCACATGTACTAAATATTAAACATGATTTATAGCTCAGGCACTTGTACTGACTCTGCTATAAACTGTCTCATTTAATCCCAATAATATCCAGAGGAATTCAGCATGTTTTACATTTGAAAATGATGTTCAGAAATGTTAACCCACTCTCTCAAGGTGATGTAACTAATATTTATTAGAGATATTATTGTATCAGACCAGAAATTAATTTTTTATTTATTAAGTTTACCAATGCTTAATAAGTACTAGTTATGAAAGTACTAGACACATTAAATAAAGTCATGATGAGATAGAAACCATATTTATCTCATAATAGTTCGTTAAAATATATGATGAGTATTTAAATTAACAGTTATTACAGGAAAAGATACATTGTCATTAACCTCACTCAGAATAGACAGAAACCATATTTATCTCATAATAATTCATCAAAATATATGATGAATATTTAAATTAATAGTTATTACAGGAAAAAATACATTTTCATTAACCTCCCTCCAAATAGACCTTCTGACTTTGAATCCATCTGTCATTCATGCCACTTTCTAAAGCATTTCTGCAATTCTTTCATGAGTATAATTATGAGGTGTTTTTTAGTTACCTTTTCTTTGCTAAGACATAATATCTCACACAGTTTAAAGCAGAAAAGATTTATTTTGGCTCACAGTTTCTAGAGCTTTCAGTCCACACTTGCTGGCTCCACAGCAGTGCAGCATGACAGAGAATAAGGTCTTTGCATGGTAGATAGGAATCAGAGAGGAATAGAAAAGAGGAGTGAGGGAGATACATCTTTGTAGGCCGGGTCCACAGTGACCCACCTCCACCAGCTAGGCCTCCCTTCCCGGCACCACATTTAGCTGTGCACTCATCAGAGGACGCCTTCACTGCTGGGTATCACCCTCACGTGATGTGATCACCTTCCTGAAGCCCTATCTGCTAGCACACAGGCTCTGAGGTGAGGTCTAGGTGTAAATCATCACGTTAAATATGGTCAAAATCACATTAAATATTACTACCAAGTGCTTTCCAAGATCAATAAAAGCATTATGCTATATACTCATCCACCTTATCCCCCCAAAGGCAAATGTTTTAAATCAATTCAGGCCAACAAGGCAGCTACAAAGGTGCAAATAAAGACACTTGTAAGAAATGGATAGAACCTGAGAACATAAGGGCAAATTAAAAAGTCAGAGCAAAATAATGTGAGATGGTTGAAGACAGGGAGGTAGTGTTTTTGGATATAGAAAGGAAGACTGAGCAAGGGGGGATAGAGAGGGTAAAAGATGTGGCATGCACATGTACCAATTCTACCAAATGAATTTAATTATTATATACTGTAAATGTATAAAATGAAAAAGAAGACAGCAATATCTGCTTCAGAAAGTGGGACAAATAACATGGTAATTTTGATAAGAGTGCCTAGAACAAGGGGGAGTATTTTGAGGGCAATTAGTGGCAAATTAATAGCATTGCATCTTCTTTTTTAAATTCAAGTCTCTCTTGGTACATTATGAGTACACATAATCATCGCATTCAATGTTGAAAATTTGTACCAGAATATCACACGACTTGATTCTCACTTTTTTCCTTTTCCCTTTTAACTTTACTACATTTTGTTAAAGCAATGACAGTCACGCTCGCACAGTTTTGAAAGACAGACAGAGGTCACGTGGGGGAAACTACCTCTCGAGTTCACCTGCGGCAGGTTAATACTGAAGATACAGAATTGATATGGCTCACAAAGGTAATTCTTTCAAAGAGCTACCTTTCTAATAGCAACATGATTCCTGGCTCCAACTCTGAAGCCTCAGTACTTGAGATGTGGTCCACCTTCCTCTAACTTCACTGTCTGGCACCCTTGTCTGAAACCTTCCCTCCACTGTGCTTCTGTAGCTCTGTGCCCTTGTGCCTTTGAGGTCATCACTGACCCTTTCTCCTGGGATACCTGCTGCCTACTATTCAGTCTGGAATCCTATACTCATCCCATAAGCCTTAACCTTCACAGCCCCTGAGATCTTCCCTGACAGCATCCAGTGAATGTCTGTGGCCTCTAGTCATCCTCACTGTACAGAGAAACTCAAACTATGCCCCTTGATGGGGTCTCCATATTTCTCTGCTCAGCTAGACTCCTAAAGCCAGGAGGCATACCTCTCCATCTTTGCATCACAAGGCTTGACACACAGGTGCCACTGGGAAATATGTGTAGAATACATGGCTGGGTATATTGATCTTTTTAATATTCACAGAGATATACCTCTTTGCTAGGGAGCATTGTGGCCATGTTTTTTTCTGGTGTCATGGCCACATTTGTTTTGCATTTTAGTACATTACCATAATAATAACTCTCCATTTGCAGCTTATGTATTTGAAAATAAATTGCCTTGCCTGGGAAATAGGGGAAAGAAATACTGGTAAGTGACCATAATTGTTATTTCTTTAACAGTTACCTGTATATTATGAAATTTGAACAGGAAAAGTTCTGGAGAACTGAAATGCTAGTTAATTATTGAGTATGCTTTCCTGGTGGAATGATATTTTTATAGAAAATATTTTCCTGTTCCTCTCGGCTGTATTTTTTAAAAGAGTATGAATACATCCTGAAGTGGGATGTACAAAGTAGAAGGCGAGTCAAATGCCAAACATTATCTCAGTGCTGGAGATGAAACTGTACAAAAATTAGAGTAATTACAGCAAGAATAAGGATGGGACATGTAAGTTATTCCTCTCCTGTTGCCATCCATGCATAAAAGCATCCACATATGTTTAGGATATCATGATTTTCTTAAAACAAAACAAAACAACCTGACAAATCCCATTGTGCCTATTCCTTAGGACATACCTTTTATGTGAAAATTCTTTCCTACAGCACTTTTCCATTTTTTGCATCATCTCATTTTAATATAATTACTTATGAACCTATAATTTACATTAACTGATGAGCTTCTGAAAGAGACATAGTCTTATTCATCTTGTATTCAGACCCTGCTGTAGTGCCTGTTCCACAGGAAGATCAGAATATGTAATGAACTGATGTGTCCCCACCAGGCTTTTAACAGACAGAAGTAACTCAGCATTCATAAAATTCCAGACCTTACACTATGTTTTATAGCTAGCTGGTTATAAGGAAACTTTACATATCCATACTTCACTATTTCCCTTGGTGAGTGGATTGTGTTTTCAGTTATTACATATCAGCAAAGACAGAATTATATATTTTTCTTCTTTTTTAATATTCAAGATTTTTTTAATAAAGCACCTAATGTGCTGGGAATTCTATAAAAATTATCTCTAGCTTTTGTAGTGGCACTATAAAGCAGATCTTATGGGTATTTCAGAGATTAAGAAATCATGGCTAAAAGAAATTAAATGCTTTAACAATCCAGAAGATCCATATCAAAATCAAGGGTGAGGATGGATAAAAATTAAAATATCAACAATTGGTTTCATGTATGTACCAAACAATTATGAAAAGACACTGGTCACCTAAGAGTCCTGGTCTTAACTCTGTGTGAAAGGGAGGTTTAGAATGTGAACAGGGTGTAGGCAAGCAGGGAGGCGCAGGGCATCTTGGAGCAGGGTGTCTTGGAGCAGGAGCCATTTGCCACCTTGAAAGGGAAGGCTTTAATATCTTAGCTATATATAAATATGCTGGATAAATATTAACTATGAGTAAAAGAAAAAATAATATAAATGTTTTGTGTCACATAGTGAGTGAAGATTTCTTCCCCCCTCAGCACAAGGTTTATGACCAAGGCACTTGTAATAAAGAGATTAACACTAGAAAAATACAATCTTATTTATTACAAATATTATGTGACACAGTGCTCAGAAATGAAAACCGGAAGAAACATGATAATAAGAATCTGTCTTTACTAACTTTAATCAAATGTATGTGTAGAAGTACGATTGGAGGATGCAACAGTATGATCAGTGATAAGTGAGAGCAGACTCGGTGTGATGATTTTTGAGGATCTTTTTTTGTACCTTTGTATCTCTGAAGACTAGGACATTCCTTTCTTGTGGAAAGAGGAAAGATACTTCTGGAATAAAGGATTTTTATCCAATGAAGATCAGCCCTTCTTCAGAGGAAAAGAAGAGAAAGACCTGTCTCCCTCTAATACCAGGCTGCTGTATTTTTCAATATGGGTCCCAAACACCCCATCTGTAGTTAGTCTGCCCCTAGCTATTTGAAAGCAGTATTTGAATTTCAACATACCTTTCAAGATTCTTTATTCTCTGTGCTTAATTAGTGGAAAACAACAGAAAGTGGGAAAAATTTGATAGAGTTATAAAAGACCTTTAAATCAGTTTTAGAAAATAGTGAGAAAAACTATTAATTTACAAAACTCAAGGAAATTCTGGCAACATGTGACCTGAATTGGTACGAAACTGACACTGGGTTGTTAAACCAAAGAGGAGAAAATTACTTTTAAAATTTCTTCATATGTACAAATGCATACCTAAACTATTATTTAAGACTTATATCTTAGAGAATCCAAAAATTTGAGTCTATTAAGTATATGAAGGAAAATTATCACAAAATGATTGATTCTATTGAATAATTTCTCTTGGCGTTTGACATGTCTTATTTTTACTAGAATCTATTCTGATATTTCAGAGTGTAATCTCTTCATGGAAATTAAAAGCCTTAGGATTGATCTCATTCATGGTATATAGACCAATGGTATTACTTTCTGATGGACAGTTTCCCTGTTTGGCTCTTAGAGTTCTTTCTTGCAAGACTTGATAAAGTAATGTCTAATATACTGTTCTGGATAAAAAATTCTTATCTTCTACATTTTCAAAGCTTTATCTTTTTTTTATTTCAGGAGACTGTACCTCTCACTATCCATAGGTCCTTTCCAGTGTTACCTTTGTGTCTATAACTGAGAAGCCTTGAAGCAGTCAGAGCCCTGAAATGAAAGTTGCACAACTTACAATTGAGTTTCACCCTTATGTAACACTGCATGTGTAAATGAGGAGAATGTCTTCCTAAATCAGCACTAGAGGAGAGCATTTTCAACTGCCACTGCCATTATGTGGGCAGTTCTAAGATTACATTTTCTTTGGTTGAAACAAGAGGTATACTCCAACAACATAACCTTTTCTTTTTAGAGTATATCTTTAGGACTAGCCCTGTGCTAAACTGTAGGGACAAATAAGATCCTCACAAATCCTCAGATTGCTTACTATCTAATGAGGCAGGGGAAATAAAGTTAACAGTGTATTTCAGAGTGATAATTCTCAGGAGAATTTTATGTGCACAATCTTTTGAGTTTATGTGAGTAATTAAAACCTCTATAAGCCAGGTGTCAGAAGACCCAAAACATTCCTCAGATGTCTCACAGTAGGTTGTGGGGCTCAGACAGAGAGGGGGACCATGGGAAAAATGACGTACAAAGTACACAGTATTTACTCCTACCTACACCATTCTCTCCGTGCTTGCATATGATAAACATGCTGCCATGCTGTTCTCCCACAATGTTTCTGCCTTGGAGTCAGCCAGACTGAGCTCGAACCACCTGGAAGAATGAAGCCAAATAACATATCAGGTTTTTATGCCGCTCATGGTAAAGTGACTAAGACAATGAGATAAGAAAGGTTCGACTGAAATGTGCAGAGTCCCAGAATGAGGAAGAGAAGTCAGCTGGATAGAAAAAGAAATGGCACTTTGTACAAAAGGGAATGGGTAGACAAGTGGAAGTGAAACAAGTTCAAGCTTGGGAAACATCACACGATTGAAATAGCAGAACCGTGAAATAAATCAGAATGACAATATAACAAAATCAAGTTAGATTATAAATGAACTTTTAAGACCGTTCTAATGCCAGAGATATCGGGCTCTGTCTTGATGAAGATAAGAAAATGTTGAAAAGTTTTAAGCAGAGTGATACCCTGATCTAATATTTCAAAACATAGACTGCAAAGGAAGAAACTATGTCTAAAGCTGAAAGGATTTTCTTCTCATTATGATACAGAAGGAATAACTTATGATACCTACTATCAATTCTTGTGTTTAAAAATCTGTATCAAAAACTCATTTTATTTATTTTTTAACAATCAAGAGAAGTTACACAAATCTCTCATGTATACAGACTCCAACTAAATTATGTAGAACTTACCTTATGGTGGTGGTACCTAATATCTAATACAGATAGGTTATGTATAGTTAGTTACTTCTTTCCAGTGCATATATTATTAGTAATAAAGGAAGGGAGAGTTGCTTTATAGTAAAGAAATCTGGCTGATATTATCTTAGCCAGATAGTTGAGGTGAATATCCACAATGATGTCATGTTGATAAACATATGTGATATGATGAAAATTACATTTTAACTGTTTAACTCTTTTTCTCAGGAAAAAAAGAGTGAAGCAAATCTAATATCTAATCATGAAAAATAGAGCAAAAACAAATTAGATAAAATATCTGATAATATTCCTCATGATATTGAAGAAATATGCACGGCCAAGTAGAACTTAAGGGGATATGACTCCAATGTAGTTTGCTAGATGTTGTTTTGAAGGAGAAAAAGGTTATTAGATACAATTAAAGAAACAGGAGTTAAACACAAAATTTAGTTAATATTAACACATACATAATAGTTCATAGGTTGTAATAAATATACCACGCTAATGTAAGATTTTAGCAATAATAATGAGCTTTCTGTATTAACTTTGCAACTTTCCTATGACTCTAAATCTGTTTATTTTTTAAAAGGTAGTTACACTGGGAATGTTTTATCAACTTGTTCTATGATTATTTAGCAGTTGTTTTAATGTGGATTTTATTGATTTAACAAAATACTGAAGGATGCTTCCTTTATAAAGAAAGGAAGGTTATTTAACTCATGGTTTTGGCACCTAGAAGTTCCAAGATCTCCTGATTACCCCTGTTCAGCTTCTGTTTGAGCATCTAACAGCCCATGGAATATGGATGGTGGAGCCCTTATGGAAGAGATCACATTGGAAAGGTCTTGAACCCAAAGACTCAGGGGTCAGGCCCGCTCTTCTAGAACATCTTGAGGGAACCCACAGGAGCTCTTGAGTATTCCACTAATCCTGGAGGATAGTGACACTCCCAGTGACGGTATCACCTATGAGTGGACTCTATCTTTCGAAAGTTCTACCATCTCAGCAGTTAAAGCACCCAGCCCATGAACCAATAGGAATTACTCAAGCCATATCCAAACTATGGTAGTGATCCATTAATGGAGGAGAAAATGTGAACTATTACCAAGAACAAAATGAGCTCAAATAAAGCTGCAGAATATGATGTCAAACATGGTTTATTTCCTGAAATGAACCAACATGCTCTAACTTGTCAATGAGCTTGAGCAGAGAGCTCCTACTTTTTCCACTCTGTGAACTTCAGAAAGTTCAGCTTATATATTTATCCATAAAATGTAGATGGTGAAGGTCCTATGTATTTTAATGTAATAGTATATCACAAATGAACTTTAGAACTTCTGTATTTATTTTCAGAAATTTAAGGTGATATGTGTATATATATATATATATATATATATATATATATATATATATATATATATGGAGAGAGAGAGAGTTAACACATTGTAAGATAGAGTTATTCCGTAGATAATTTTATGATAACAATTTAACAATCCAATTCACAATCATCTTCCCAAATTTAATCTCTATAGATTGTAAAATTTCTTATATCTCTTAGTTTCCCCATACCAACTGCGCACTTCAGAGTTTAATGAACTGTTGTAGAAAATAATATTAAATGTAATTCAGTTTTAAGGATTCTTTTAAAATTAAACCCGTCTTTCTCCAAGGATATTCCTAAGAGGTACATATGGAGCATTATACATGCTTAAACCAAGTCCTTCAGCTTTCTTTTCCTTTCTCTTCACTCTAGTGTGTTTGTCTTTAATGCAAGTGAAACTCTATTACGCACAGAGGTTTTTTTTTTTTGTTTTTTGTGTTTTGTTTTTCTCTAGTCTGTGTCTGGATTTTCTTCCTCATTGTTTTAATTAAAGGACTATCCTAAACCGCTGCAGACAAGCTTATAATTACAGTAATCATTCTGAATGTCTTCCTATCTTCGTGAAGAAGTACAATGCGGAGACTAATGTATATCATTGGCTCAAGCTGAGCCACAGGATTGAGAACATTCAAAATGAAGATTTTCGCCCACTTAACACTTCCTTGGATTGTCTGGGGCAGCTCTGTCTTCTACAAATAACTTGGATATGTTAGTATAACCAAGTAGAGTCAGACTAATTCATGATTCCAGAAAGAGAAGCTAACTTTATCTTCATCCAAAGGATTTTGTATTATCTTGTCACCTTTTATAATAAAATGCCATAAATTAGATTACTTATACAACAGAAAAGTATTATCTCTCAATGCTGGATGCTAGACGTCTGAGATCAATAGTCTCATTTCTTCTGAAATCTCTCTTTAGCTTCCAGATGGCCACCTTCTGACTGTGTTGACTGGTGGTTCTTCCATCCAGCTTTCTGTGTAATGTCTTCGTAAAAGAACACTAGCCATAGAGGACGAAGGCCCTGACAATGATGACATCACATTTTCTATGGTCCTGTCTCCAAATATAATTATGTTCTTAGAAGGTGGCTCATAGAGCATCAACACACAGATTCATAGGAGGTAATTCAATCTTAAACAACTTCCTTCCCAGTGCTTGTTTTCTGGAATAGTATCAAACATTTTCAGGAATGACTGATAAAAGGAACATCCCTATGCTTTAGGTGTATCCTCGTCCTTATGTACAGAAGTGTTGTGGTAACAAATTTTTAAGCCACAAAATGTGAAAAATTCATATGTTATGAAAAGTCCCCATTATCCATTCTTTAACAATACTTCATTCTACTGTAAATTATCTGTTTAACTGTACTGCCTTCTATTTAAGCTTGTTGCTTCTCAGTTTCTCTGTTTCAAAATTTTAACATCTCTAGGTCACAACTTTGTGATTTCACTTATCATGTAGTAGTGATATTTGCCTATTTTCCCAGTTAGACAATGAATCCCTCTGGTTGGTCAAGGTTGTATGTGTGGAGTACTTATTGCATTGCCAACCACATAAAACGTGTTCAGTAGGTGATTGCTTAGATGATGAAATTGCATTCAGATTTAATGCTTCATACAAGAAATATATATTGAATTTCAAGTTATTAATTGGAAAATAGCATGATAATGAAAGGCTAACAAATGTCACTCTGTCTTTTTCAGTCTTAGAACACCTAGATAGGCAAACTAGGAGCAAATATTTTCTTTTTCTTTTCCTTCTTTCTTTTTTGCCAATACCAGGAATCAAAGTCAGTGCCTCTCCTATGCTAGACAAGTGCTTTATCACTGAGGTACATCTTGAGCTCTATCTTTTTTGTTAATTTTGTCTGTCTTTCTTAAGGATCTGTGCCTGTCACAGATACTCAGTGAAGTATCATGGTAAAATTTGCCAACATACAAAATTATAACCAGAAGCCTAGATACTTGTTCTGATTCAGCCACTCATTTCTTTGATTCTTATCTTAACCTCTATTCAACAAGGTGTCTTCTAGATTGGATATTCTGTGTGATACTGAAAAGTTAGGATTAGTGTGAGATGTATAAGTTGGTTGAGGGTATGAATATGAAACACATAACTGGAAGGTAACCTCCTCTGCAGGAGTACGTGGGCTCCATTGTTATTTTTAAATTGAAGTCATTTCACAGTTTTAGTTCAGTCATTTAGTTCCTATCTTTTCATGACTTTTTGGTATTTCCAAAGTAAGAACACAAAAGAAAAAAAGAAGGAAACAATGAAGAAAAAGAAAACAAACTTCTTCTGCCTTTGTTGTATGGAACAGTTAATTCCTACTACGCACCAAAAAGATAGCAATTTAAGTTGCAGCACTGCATTTTATTATGTGGTTTTGTAAACATGCCTATAATTATTAAGGTAAAACAGTCTAACCCAAACTCTGGGATTTACCTCATCAGGTCCTTTGAGCCTGGCCTGTGTTCTCTAACATTATCAGGTCTCCCTGGAAAAGCTGGAGGTCCCTGATCTGAAATTGGAGACGCCCTGCTTTAGTGCTGTGTGAAACCTGATGTCTGGTGACATAGCACAGCAAGTCATCCAAATGAGCAAAAATAACCCAAACAAGGGCAATATTGTAACTCTCAATTTTCTAGAAATCTGAAACATATTTGTGTTCTGTAAAATTGCAAAAGGAATTCTAGGAACAAGAGAGGTTAATATTAGGAAAAAATTATTGAAAGATAACTTCTGTCTAAGAAGGACAGAAAGGGTATAGGAAAGTGGATTACCTACTCACTCCACCTCTTAAAAATATTTTCTAGAGCAAGCCAATAGGTAGGGAAGGTTTAAGGTGAGACACAACTATAGTCAACTTACAAGATCCAATGGCATTTCACATGGTGTTGATAAGCGGGACAAAACTATGATCAATAATGAGATTTCAAGTGAAGTTGCCCAAGTGATATTGACTTAGTGAGAATCAAATGGAGAAGTTAGTCAGCTAGCATATGAAGTAAACAAAGAATTTTTAGAAATAAATTGAGCTAGAGAGATTGATGCTTATTTAGAATAACAATCTCTACTGCTTATCTCTGAGGAAAGTAAGTAGGTGCAGTACTTTCTCTCTTTTTATAGTGCTAACCAATGAATGTGTCTCAAGATTGTATTTTGTACTGACTCCCCAGTAGCCATCCTTGTCTAACTGTCTACAAGATGTCTAAGTAACTCACCTATTTACAATAAGAGAAAGAGCATGAGTCCAAAGGATGGAGAAACGAGTTTCCAACTTTGTGAGTAGAAAGAACCAGTAGTAATCACATTCTGGGAGTATGGTACGAGATTTTTGGCAGAAAACAACATTTAAAATATCTTAAAAATAATCAGGACAGCTAGCATGTTCATCTTGTTCTAATTTTGCCCTTCATTCAACAGGTACATCTACAAAAGGTCCATGTCCTCTTTGATTAATAATTTATACACATTTATAATAAAATTTGACAATATATCAATAATGTAATTATAATTTGTTAACAGTAAATTTAAGAAGAGATGATGCAAAATATGGTCCTTAGAAACTAATGATATCAATAAGTATTTCTTAAGAATGTAAACATTATCTTAGATAATTATGATTTTAAATTTCAGTAAATTTAATATTGACCCACTGTATATTTAATGTACTACCTTAATTTTAACTGTCCGAAATCTGGCTTTAATAGTGTCTTCCCAATAACATTCAGTTTTGAGCATTTGAAAGGTGATTAGAACGTGGAGTTTTTATACTAATCAGTGGATTAATCTATATTAATTTATTTCAAAATAATTATATTAATCGAGCCACATTATTAATTCATTGTTCTAATTTAGTTATATTCATAGCTGAATGTGCTGTTAGGAGATAGGGCCTGGTGCAGGTGGGTCACTGGCACGTGATCTTGCAGAGTATATTCTAATCTGTGGCTTCTTCCTTCTTCCTCCTTTGCTTCTTCCTGTCTGCCATGGATGGAGTAGCTTTCCTCTATCGTCCCATTCCACTGTGCTTTTTTCCTTAGAGTCAAACAGTCGTCAACTAAGATCAGTATAAGTGGGAGCCAAAATAAATATCCCCTCCTTTAAGCTGCAGGCTAATAATGTAGGCCAGCAGTACAGTACCTACTTGGCAAGCTTGAGGTCCTGACTGATCCCTGGAACAATCAATCAATAAACAACTAACATTTTGCCACAATGACAGCTAGGTGACCAACAGAGCATCCTTAAACCTGGAATATATTTACTGTTTTTTGTTGTTGTTGTTGTTGTTGATCTTGACATGTTTTAAAAATTTAGATAACTTCTTTTTAATACTAGAATACTTTCTTAAAAAAAAAAACTTGTCATTTCCTTATTATGAGAGTCAGAATTCTGTATGATGTTTTGACCTCCTCAGAGTTTCACATCTGGAAGAACACAATGTTCTCTTATTGGCAATAGTAACTTTGATCACTCAGTCAAGGTGATACTTTACCCCACTGTGTAATTACTTTTTGCTTCCTGAAACTAAAAAGCAGTTTACTGAGAGGTCCACGAAGACGGTGAAAGTGCTTCTCCTCATAATATTCTCCATGATTCACCACCATCTTTTGAAGATTTTTGTGGTATAGTTTTTTTGTTTTTTCATGATGAGTGCAAAGCGCTGATACTGAAACTCCACCACTTGGTCCACATTTAGCAGTGAGGTCTAAGAACTCTAAGACTCTAGTCTTTATCTCTGTTAAATGAATATTTTGGACTATATTCAAATTTACATTCAACCAAAGTAGTATGATTTGGTATCCTTGCCTTGATCCAGATCTTCGATGAAAAGCTTTCAATTTTGTCCCATTCATGTTAACCATGTGTCTGTCCTCTATGTCCTACATTCTATATCTAATCCCTGAGAGTTTTTATCATGAAAGAATGTCAAATTTTCTAAATGATTTTCTCTATCTGAAACGTATTTGAACTTAAAGACCATCTTCTTCTAAAGGCCTTGCTTTGTTCTTCATTTACACCAACTTGCTGACTGATTTTAGAAAAATTAAAAGGCTTCCTTTCTTTAGAAAGGGAAGCACTCGGCTGTGTGCTAGTCCACTTGTTAATTATCACATCAGGATGGCAATTAACATGGCTGTGGTAGAAAGCGACTTTGTGGTAGAGCTTGTCTTTTCAAAGAGATCACATCTTAGGGGAAAAAATATAAGAATTGCACTCTAGAAAAGAACTTAGTGTTATCCTGTATTTTTATTAAAGATCAATCAAAATATATGACCTTTAGTGTTTTATGGTTAACTTAATATAAAATATTGGTGCTTAAATATGGCTTGATATTTTGTCTGTAATCTCAGTAGGTAAAGAATAAAATCAAATTAAAACCAACGTTCTCTGAGAAGATGACTTACCGTTGTTGTAAAAAGTGAAGATTAAAACCACAGATTAAATATAAAGCAGAGGACTACCACATATAGATGTAGTATTTCCTATTTAACCCATTTCTCAAAAGCAGAATATAAGCAGGGCCCCAAGGAAGAAATAAAGGCTGATTATCTTTTATCTCTTTTAAGAAGTATTCAGAAATCAAAAGTCTTAAAGCACATATACAAGTGGTAAAAAGTTATGGTCTGATAGGTTTTATACTGATAAGTCACATTTCTCTTGATAATTTGTGTGGTAGAAATTCTCTTTGTGAAAGGAGTAAATGAACTAAGAATTGAGCATGTACACTGTTTCTGAAAAGTTGAAACCAGAGATGTATAAGATTTTTAATACATGACCTTGATTAATATCCTTCCATCTGCCGGCAGTGATCTAGTGGCCATGGATGAAGTAGGTGGAAGTTTGTGTCCTTGGGATTGAAATTAGTGAATACTCAGCAATTTTTGCATAGTGATCTTCATTGTAGTCTTATCTTGAGCTGTGTGATAGATGGTCATACCTAGTATATAGCAGAGGAATCAGAGTAAGTGGCTTGACAGAAGTTATCCAGTGTGCAAGTGACTTCATTGAGATCAGAGTCAGTTATGCCAGAGTGCAGGCTGTTATTCCCACAAAGGTATCTGGTATTTGGTGCCTAAGTCCAGCCACTTGACCCTAACTCTTACCTAACTTAGTCCATCATCATGGCATACCTTATATACTGATAAAGATTTTCAGGAGATATTTGATACATCCTAGAGAGCAGTCTAATTTAAAGCTTTAAAAATAAGAATGTACATGGCACATTATGCTTCTTAAACTATTTTTCCATCAATTATCTAATCAACAGTGGATTTCATTAAAAAGAAAAGCTTTTTATTAAATAATTACTTTGATTTTCTTTCATTAAATTAACGGGCAGGAACCCAGCATGCAGGATAACATTAAATTCCGTCAGGCTAAAGCCCTTGCTTGCCAATGCATCCTATTGCTTTTGAACTTCTTTTGAGCTTCTTCAAAGCAAACAAATTATATCCACCCATCAAGAGAAAAAGGATTGGACCTCACAACATGAACTTATGTTGTTTAACAATGTTTCTTTATAGTAGATCACATTTCATCTCAATCCAAATATTGTTTGAAGAAAACAAACATAGCTACCATTTAGAAATGCCTAACTGCTCTATAAGCTATCTCATCTTAATCTTACAGTATTCCTTAAAGTTAGATTGCTATTTTAGTTTAACAAATTAAAATATGGTGTTAAGCAAAGTTAATTAAATTTTTAACTTCGCATAACTGGAGAGCAGTCGAGCTGAGATTCCAATCCTAGAATAGCTTAGACTGTTCAGTTTATGATACTTTACTATTTAGAGAACACACACCATTAAGCATTGAAGTGACATTAACAAAAAGACCTCATTTTGAATACTGCAGTCCAAAAGATATTTTGATATCAAGCTATATTGAAATCTTGCGCATGTGACTTATCACTCGTCTCAGAAATTGAAGACTCCTAAATTCTATTATGGACTGAGAGCTGAGCTTCAGTTTAAAGAGTTTGTAAATTGAGTTCTCTGAAACACCGGCCAAACTAATAATCTTGAAATTGTTCATCATATTATTAAGAAACTAATAACAAAGAAGGGGAGGGGTATGTAATCCTTGTCAAATAACCAGTGATGATGAATTTGTTGCAAAAATTAACCTTTAAATTAAGATACAAACTCCTCTGCTTTTTTCTTATATGAACTTTAATGTATGCCAGAGCCAGAATCATAGAGAATTCTGTGATACCTTGGTTCACAAAAGCTTTTATTTATTTATTTATTTATTTATTTATTTAGAATAGTTGATTTACAAACAGAAGTGTTTGGCAAAATTTTGTTTTTCCTTGCTAATTATGCCTTGGATGACAGACACAACTGTGACTTTTTTACTCAAATGAAGCAAACATGATCATCTTTTCTAAGATTATAGAGAAAATCAAGTCTGTGAACCAAGGAATTTTTTTATAGCAGGACATTATAATACTTTCCAAGTGAAAATTTTCTTTCTAGTTCTTAAAGTAAAAGAGCATTTTATAAATATAATGCTATTTTGATAATCAATCCAGACTCTTGAGTCAATTATCTTCATTCTTCAGCAATGTAGTTTATAAAGTCACTGAATTTGAGATCTAAAGGAACTGTGGAATTGGCTCTAGGAATAAATAAACATGATGTTCATTTGCAACTAGGTGTGAACTGAGAAAAGTGTGTCTAGACCAACATCATATATAAACATTGCATAGTGTGGATTTACCAGAAGGTACTGGCCACTTAGAAGATGAAAATGCCATTCTTGATATTAAAGAAGTCATAGTACAATATCAGGAAAAATATAGAACATGTAAGAGGAGGGGAAAGGAAAATCATGAGTTTAGAATCAGGTATATTTAGTTTGGGTTCAAATAACATGAAGCTTGTAGTGATTGATTAGAGAAATAGAAAAGTAAATATTATTATTGACCAAGACTTTCTAGAAGGGTGGTATTTATATTAAATAGAAATGCATTTACAAGTGGCATAGCATCAATATTTGTTGCAAACAATGTGAACTGGAGATAGTAGCATGTGCTTTATACATAGGATTATTTAATCAAAGCACATTTTTGGTGAGTATTTTCCTAACTTGAACATTGGGTAATGCCATGTTGCTTAATATAAGAAGAATCTGAGATTGGAACCCATGATATTTTAAATCCAGTCTTCAGACAGAGTGTTGTAGGACATGATCAGGTTGTCTGTAGTGATTCTAGAAAGAAAACTTGGATGGCGAGAACAAGTTTACTTACCACTTGGTGAAGACTGTCACAGATTTCCCACCCTAAAAATGCATTTTGAATTAAACTCATTCACATTCAGACCCTCCCTCTTCTTGACTGTCTAATCTTGGTTATATTTATTATTTGTCCTCTTGAGCATTGCATGGGGTTTCCACTTGAAAATATCAGATAATAGACATAACAAAATCCCTGGTGGTTCCAGGTGACTCAGATTACATTCCGTATTCTGAGCCTGGTACATGGTAGGTGATCTGTTTGCTTCAGTCTGTACAATGTGTTACTTTCTAGACAGAACACAGAAAAAGAGAGCTCATGGCCGGTTCAGTGAATGTGCCATGAGTACATATATTAGTTACTGGAGAATTCCATTAAATGCAGATTCTGACTCACTAGACCTGGGGTGGGAAAAGGGCTCCAATTTTCTTTTTCTAATAAAATCCCAGAAAACATTTATTCTTTTCTTCTATGACCACCTTTTCATCAGTAATAGTTACATTGTTTGAATTTTTCCTCTTTTGTGTTATATTAAGTACCTCCGGCTTTGAGTCAGTTTCTTCCTGCGTTGCTTTTATACCAAACAAAGAACAGCTGTTTTCACAGTCACAGGTGGTGGCAATGTTGGATACCTTCCCAACACACTGAGTCCTTATTATTTGAAAGGATAATTGAACAGAAGAAAAACCTTTATAAACGACTACAAGAATATTAGCAAGCATTCCTGTACTTCTTTAGCATTTGGAGTACACTATGCAGAATATTATCACAATTGATGCAGCTGTCTTTGAAAGGTTACTCTATGTAAAGCAGTGAGGGAACAGAGAAGACTAAAACAGAAGCCAACGATGCTAATAGGCTGGCAAGAAATAAAGGCAGAATAGGCAGTAACCACAAGGTCAGGGAACAGCATCCATGGTGGAAGCATGTTCACAGTCATACACCAACATAGAAAGAATATTTTCATCTCCTGCCACAGTAGGGAAGAAGACAAAGAAGCCTTCTGGAGAATATGGCATCTTTACCAATGTGGTTATTGTCATTACCAGTGTCTTAATCAGTAACATGCTATCAATCTTATAGTATTCAGAAGCATTTATTGTAACTTACTGTTTACCAGATACCTTACAAGACAGTGACATGTAGTATTGCAAACAATCCTCATAATATTCTCATGTATTAGGTACTGTAATTTCCCCTATTTTATAGAGGAGTTGTAATGTACAGGGAAGTTTAATAGCCTCCTTAACACTGAATAGTGAGTCCTGAACTGTAGTATAGGAACTTATACTAAAGACTGCTTTTTTATCTGTTATGCTATCTCTACTGTATTTCATTTTATTTATGGTAATTGATAATATATGATTGTTATATTAATCATTTTACTTTTTGGGGGGGACAGTGCAGTTCAGATACAATAAATTATTTTCCCAATAACTAAATAAAAAGTGAAAGCCATACTCATATAAAGGTGTGTAACCCAAGACCATCATCTCTGATGTTCAAATCCTGAAAGATTAAAATTCCTCAATTTGAGGGCCGGGGATATAGCTCAGTAGTTCTGGTGCCTGTCTTGCAAGCGCAAGGACCCGGGTTCAATCCCCAGTAAACACATAGCAATGCTGGGTTTGGAAACTCACCCCAGCAGCAATTGGTACCACATACCACAGTGCCAGGCATGGTGGCTCATGCCTGTAATCCCAGCATTTGTGAGGCAGAGGCAGGAGGATTGCTATGATGTGAGTTTGAGGCTGAGCTGAGGGCCAGCCTGAACTACAAAGCGTGACCCTATCTCAAAAAAACCCCTCAATTTGAAATCCTAAGTATCACAATCCCCAAAAATTAAAACCCCCAGAACCACAATTCCCATGAATATAAAAGGATATAGAGCATAAAAAAGGAAGAATTCTGAGAACTGAGTTTACTGGGTCATAAAGAAACAAAACATCAGTCTAAAAATGTGTCATTTGTCTGAACTGGTATTGTTCCTGATCACTCTAGGAAAAGCCTTTAACAAATTAAAGCCACATTTGCCTGGAGAAGCCAGTGAATTTACTGACCAATTCAAACATACTTCTGTGCAAAGTAGGATCCAAAGGCAGGCAACAATGTTTTAGTTTGGTCATTAGTATTGTTTCTTCCAAATCTGTCTGCATATTAGGGCATGTGAAATGCATTTCTCTATAACCAGAACAACATAGAAGCATAGCACAGAAGATGACAAAATGAAATAAATTATAATCTCTTCAGTATAATCACAAACATATGCCAAGAGCAGTGCAATACAATAAATGAATGTGGACATATTCTCAGTCACGGCCTCAAAGAAATAACAGCAGCTATTGCACTGCAATGCAAGACTTCATAATGTGGCAAATGATTTTTTAAGTTGGCCAGCTCTTACAGAGTAGATGCAGTTGTCCATAACCTATTCTGGTAATATACTTTTACATTTGTCAATTTTTATTTTTAATTGAAGTTTTAATTTTCTTTTTTCTCCTTTTCTAATCATTCCCCCTATTTTAAATTATCAGACGTCTTGTTCTTTGAAGGACTCTATTTTATTTTTGAGTTATACTAGGTTTATAACTGGTTTAAAGACTTTTAGGAATTTCTAATTTGTTTTATGCATTGACTTGGAAATTGAACTCCATGAAAGTATATTATTATAATGATGACTTTGTGAAAATGCTGTGTATGTATATAAAATTGTAAAACTTTCTCAGTAAATATAGAAATGTCTTTTCATAGATCTGCATTTGTTAAAGTTACTTCTTATCTTATTTCTTTCGGTAGCTATGTACATCCCTGGGACTCACTGCAATTTTATCTCATCAAAAAATAGGCTGACAGTCACTAAATTTCAGATGACTGCAGTGATGAATCAGGGTACATAGAGTTACCGATGACTGTGATATGTATTTATATATTTCATTTCAAATTTATTTCATATATTTAGTATTCCTTATGAATATACTTTACATAGTCATAATTGTCACATATCAGAAAATGTTGCTAAAATATACTGAGTATTTTGCTGGCAAAAATATGTTCCTTTAGGATTTTACTGTGTGAGGTAGCCTATGAAGTTCTTTTTTTTTTTTTTTAATATGTTTCTCAAGTAAACTCACTTTTATATTTATTTTTATTTTATTTTTTTAAAGTAAGTCTACTTTTAAAAATGTAAATACATGTCTTTAAGGTAATTTTAAATTTTTTTGAGAATTATAGTTTTGGGATTCTGTTCCTTGAAAATTTTAGGCTTTGGAGATTTTAGATATCCAGGATCCTGACTTTGGGAATATTTCAGTATTAAGCATTATGGTAATCAGGATTGTGTTATTTGAGCCTTGGCCCAAATCCCACATTTTGCAGATCTTAACATGGAAATGGGGTATGCAAATTTTAAAAGCCATGTGCACATTCTTTCATCTTTTGTTTATGTCATGTTTCAACATCAATCAAACTGCCCACTTCATTTCTCAGCTTACAGTCTGTATATGTTACTCTGCTCATGTCTTAGATTCCTTCATTTAGAAAAATGTATTTGGATTTTATCTTCGGGTCTATTTTGTCTTTAAATTTCATTTGATTTTCTACACTGGATTTATCTGAATAATTATAATATTACCAACCCTACTGTTTTTACTCACTATAAATACATTTTCTTCTTTCATCTTTTAGAGGTTAGGAGAGAACTCTTAAAATATTGGTTGGAAGTGATGTTTACAAAAGCATTATTACCCATATATATTGTTTTTTTTTCTCCTTCAAATCTTCACTGTTCCTATTTATTCTCATTCTATTTTTTTCTATTTCTTCCTTCCTCCCTTTATCCTTCATTCCTTTCCTTCTTTTCTTCTTACTATATGCCTGCTGTCTTTCAAAAAACTTAGAAAGTAATGTATTCCTCTTTAAAATTGTGCAAAGCTTTTCTATTTCTATTATATCAATATGACCACTTGTTCCATGAAGAACTGAACTTTGCAGTCAAATAGGACCAAATAATATTTATCTTTAAATTTTTTCTGACCTTGTAATCTAGGAAATAAGAATCTCTTAGGCTTAGTTTATGAATCTATAAAATGCAGGTAATAATGCACATTTTTATGATACAAAGGAAAACAATACTGCCTGAGAGAGAAGATACATAAAGATAGTTTCCTCCAATTCAGGAAAACATTTAAAAAAATTAGAGCCAGCCCAAATGTTGGGCATTTGGTGTGTGTGTGTGTGTGTGTGTGTGTGTGTGTGTGTGTGTGTGTCCATAGATTAGCATGGCTTTATCTTGCACCAGACTGTAAAATTTGCATGAAAGAGACCATTTCTGCTTCATCCATTTTTCCCAGTTGCTCAACTCAGTGCATGATTGGTGCTGCACTTGTAGCAAGTATTTGTGGAGATTAGCCAAGAAAGAAGCTGGATCAGTCACAGGTAGAGTGCACTGTCACACAGGTTGAGTGCTCTGTTTCTTGCTCTTGTCCCCAGTAAAGCCTCTGCTATAAGGAAAGCATCCAGGTCTACTCTCAGCTGGCAAGGGATTGTTGGCAGCAATTCTCTGTAAATTGGAAAGCAGAAGAAAAGACTGCTCTACCAGCTGCCATCAACAACTTAAAAAACTTGAATGTTTAGGCAATTATAGGTTTCCCATGGTGCTTTCCAATGCTCTTCTCAAGTATACTCTTTTTTTAAATCAACTGAAGAAAGGCTCATATAAACAGCTCAGTGTTATAACTCCACCACACAAAAACAGAGAACATGGCTATTCATTTCCTCTGTGGAACTTCTGCAATACCTTGGAGATAGTGCTGATCACTTCTGACTTGCAGATAGTATTGGCATCCCTGCAGATAGTATTGGCATCCCTGCAGAATGAACCCAGACTTCTGCTGACTCCACACCCTCTCCTTGACCTCGAGTAACTTTTCTTAGGCTTTAATGATGATTCCTCCTCCAGCATCTCTGTATTTTTGTTTGAATGATCAATTTTTCCTTATCTAGTCCCTATCTTTTACATGTTATCAGTATCCATAAGACACCTGAGCTCATCATGAGAATGAAGCTCATGTTACCCATGTAAACTTCTCATTCTGTATCTGCTGCCTTGGAAAATGATATGTACAGCCACATATTCCTCACAATATGAATGCAATCACATATTATTACTGTCATTGGATTGATGAATTTACAGCTTAAAAATCATTTGACTTCAAAGTGAAAGAGCTGGCTTTTGATCCCAGAATCATCTATTCAGGCAACTGGATCTCTTCCAATAATCTTTACTAAAAAGGAAGTAATACAAAGGTAGGGAGGGACAGATTGGTTGATTAATGAAGCAACTGCAAGATTCCCTCACTTAGTGCCTCAGTTATCACTGAGTTAGACCTGTGACTTTCTTTCTCAGACCACTGCTGTTTTTAAAAAGAATCATGAGTCACGTAATGAAATTGTAACTTGGTTAGCTTTTCTCCTGTACTTGTGTGATGCAATTTGGAGGATGAGAGAATCATAATTTCAGGCATTTCAGTCCATGGTTTGATGGCTCCAAGGTAGAAACATAAAGCTGGAAAAATGTGGCAGAGGAAACCTGCTCAACTAGGGGCCTCTGTGAAGGAGAGAGCCAGAAAGAGCCTGAGAAGCAGGGTTTGCAGACCAGATACACCTCCCAAGGCTTCACCACAGCATGTTCCACTCCTTCCCATGGCCCCTGAGAACTCATTCAACTATGAACTTATCAGTGAATGAGCCTGTTGGTACGATTAGTTTTCTTTCAATACAATCTCTTCTCTAGTAGTCTCTTAATCCAGTCCAGTGGACTAGATTAACCTGTACAATTTGAAAATAGATATTTATTTTATTTTATTGAATTACATGACAATGCTCTTTGAAATTAGACCTGTAAATATATATATATATATTTTTGAGATAAGGTCTTGCTTTTGTAGTTCAGGCTGGATAGTGAACCTTGAACTCAATAATCCTCCTTCCTCTGACCCCTGAGTGCTGGGATCATAGGCGTGAGTCACCATGCCCACCATTGTTGTATGTGCTTACGAGGGATCAGTCCAGGCCCTTGTACTTGCGAGGCAAGTGCCAGAAACACTGAAGTAAATCCCTGGCCCCAAGACCTATGAATAATCATTTAGCCATTTCTTATTAATTGAAAATGATCCCATAATTCTGAAATTGTGTCTCACGATTAATGGAGGAAGTGACAAATCAGACCTGTGAAAATCAGAATCAGTGCTTATTTGATAACTTTCTGTAAGCAAACAATTTTTCGACATCTATGCAAGGCATAGATAAAATAACTGAAAGGTTTTGGTGTAATTGGCACTTTAAAAGATGTGTGTCACTTTTCTACTATCTATTTTTGTCAATATTTATATTTGGCAAAGTTGAGGCTAGCCATTAGACAGACATTATCACGTGATTAGTTCAGTGAAATTAGAAAAGTGTTAGGATCTCTAGCACTCTATACTGTGAAGCAGTGCTTCTGTAGTACGAGATCTTGCCTTGTTAAAGTGGTGGATTTGGTGAAATTCTGTTATTATACATTTCTGTAATTCTCTCAAGCATTAGGTGTATCTATTTTTTTTAATTTTGCAAAGAAGTCTGATAGAAATTTTGTTGTTTGTTTGTTTATTTGTTTGTTTTGAGAGAGGTTCTCCCTTTGTAGTTCAGGCTGGCCTTGAGCTCAGCCTCAAACTCACATAGCAGCAATCCTTCTGTCTCTGCCTCCCAAGTGCTGGGATTACAGGCGTGAGCCACCACGCCCGGCACTGTGGTATGTGGTACTGATTGATGCTGGGGCGTGAGTCTCCATGCCCAGTATAGGTATGTGGTTACCAGGGATTGAACCTGGGTCCTTGCACTTGCAAGACAGCCACTGGAACCACTGAGCTAAATGACTGGCCTAGAAATAAGTTTTTAAGATCAAAAGGAACTTATGCATTCAGAACTCTGGACAATATTTCTACAGCATGATCTGTCATGAAGGGGAAGATGCCTGCTAAGGGGAGTGAAGCCATAAAATACAATTGCTTCTTTTCAGACAGAACAAGAATGGATCTCTGAGGCTGGAAAGTTTTCCTCAGCTATGCAAAGTCAAAACTAAAGGTCAAGAGAAAGCATATGATTAAAAGTCAGATAGATTCAAGTTTGCATTTCAGTCTGTACTCATTCCTAATTGATAACTACAGACAGATTCAGTTATCACTATCTCATTTTCTCCCTTACAAGAAACTACAATTAAATATCTTATCAGTAGAGTTGTTTCAGTTTAAGTACTTGCTTTTGCTGTTGATAAAACCCTAGGTAAGTGCTTCCTACTTGGAACAAGGTTAGTGATCCTAACTATGATATTGCTGTTTGTTGGTTAAATTCACATTGAATAGGGTTGAGAGATTACTTTAGAAAGCAATGAGAGTATCAAAAAGGGCCTTTTCCTACTCTAGTAATCAAATTTCATTTTCCTTTATACAAACAATTTCCTCCTCAACACAAAGTCATAGTACAAGCCAGGTTAGCAGGTATATAAACTAGCAAGTACAAAAACAAATCAAGACAGATATTGATATCCAAATTCAGAGTATTTACCTAAAACAAATGAAAATATACATCCACAAAAAGACTTGTAACCAAATGTTCCTGGCAGATATACTCCTGTTAGTAAAAATTATGATCAATACAAATATCTACCAACGGGTGACTAGAACTCATAAGTAAATTTGATACCTCTCTATGAGTACTGTTCAGCAATTAAAAGGATTGAGCTATTGATATACACAAATCTCACAAGCATTATGCTAAGTGAAAGAGAGTAGACATTGAAATCAATATTATGCTTGTGTTGAAATGAAATATTAGGGGAAAAAAGCTATATTGACAGAAATATCAATGGTGTTAGTGATGCGAGATGGACTGATAACATTCTGCTGACAACAGAGAATCAGGAGGAAAGGTTCAGGGAATGGGGAAGTAGGTAGAAATGTCATGTCATGACTGTCATCATGCTATTGTATGTATTTGTTAGAATTTTTCAAATCAAAACTTAAAATCATGAATTACTTTATAATTAGAGTGCCTCCCAGTAAAGTTGATGAAAGGGAAATAAAAATAAAGCAATGGCTATAGGAACTGTCAAGTGATCTGTTCAATCAAATTTAAAGATACAGTATTTCTTATTTTCATAGTGAGTAGGCTATTTTAAAATAAACAGATGTGGTCAAAACACAAAACATTCCTAATAGCAAATCTTGTCCCAGACTGGCCTTTTGGCAGCTTATTAAAATAATAATAATAGCTTCATGTTCTGGTGAAGGCACTTGATGAGCTCACGTAGCTGATAAGTAAGTTTGACTGTCAATCCCAGATCAACCCAAGCCAAAATCTCAAATTTCCAATAAGGTTTACCAGAGAAGAAAAAACAGGAGGGAAAAAGGGGGGAAATATGACAACTAGAGACACGTACAGACACATGTGCATGTATGTATGCACATTCATGCACACATATACACAAAAATCACTAGCAAAAGAGCCCTTATGTATACCTGAAATATATATTCCTATCATCCCTATATAATATATATTTTCCTTCTATGACTTTAGCTGATTCACAAATAGAATGCGATGATAATACTAGCATATTCTGTCCTCCCTTCCTGAGAATACAGCAAAAGGCTTTACATGATGTTCCTTACAGTTACATGGAGTATATGATTCAATTTTAGCAAACAGACTGTGAATAGAAGTGGTTGTGTGTCACTTGCAGCCATGACCATAAAATTTTTCTTCATGTGCCTCTGTGAATTTTTATTCCTTTTAACTTCAAAGATGAATGTAGTCTTGAGGGAAACATTGGAAACTTTAAATTGAATGCCAGAATTATATAGCTTGGTTTAATAATGAGTGGAAATCTTCTTAAAACATATATTCATTACTAATTTACTCCTACCATACTAGAACCAATCTGCCTTGTAATATAAGTGATAAATAAAATTCTATTGTGTTGCACTAACTAGTTATAACAATTTAGCATAAAGCAGTTAATCCAATGTAATATAATATTTCAATGTTGATAAAATTTATTGTGAATCTATGGCCAAGCCTTATATTTAATGTACCAATAAAGATTTAAAAAATAAACAATTTATTACTGCCTTTTAGTTAATTCATTGCCAAGCCAAGATCAAATTATTTTTATTTCACAATGCGTCAAATTATAATCTGCTCACAAGGAAAGGAATAGTTTGCACTAAATTCTTGACATAGCTTAGTTTAGGTGTTTACTCCTGTGGCAACAGCAAACTGTGGCCTCGGCATTATCCAGCCAGATTTGTATAAGAAAATGTTCTCAAAAATGAGTACAAGTACTTAACCTACTAAAGACTTATTTTTACACTAACATTAAGAATGCTATGTCTCCTAGAAAACCAGATCAAATTAAGGTTCTTACAGTTGTGCGCTCCACTAACAAACATGCATAACTTGGAGAGTTGGAGTGCAGAGGAGCATTAAGGTTCCCCAAGACAGTATTCATGCCATCTAGATTAAATTTTTCTATCCTTGGCCACCATCCAGATATGAATTGCCAAGATTTGGCTTCCTCTGTTTGCATTTTTCTGAGCTAACATCTGATTTTCTCTTAACATTCTGTTTTTCTTCTTTAGCTCAGTTCGTACTGATAAGTCAAGTCTGGTCCTGGCTTGGGAGCTATTAATTTTCCTTAAGAAGACTATTCATATTTCTAAACCCATTCATTATGTGTTGATTTTCTCAGTCAAATGTTCACAGTCCTCTGGAGACACTTAAGGCATTATCAGCTAATGATTCATGCCTGCTCACCAGTATATGGATTAGAAAGAAATTATAGCAATTGAAAAAAACAAAAGCTTTACCTCAGTCAGAGTTTGTGTTTCTGAAGTAATCAACTAAATAATCTGCTCATCCTTTGCTTTGTCATATAATGTGGTATATGAGATATAAATGATCTGAGTTTAAATACCTGTGCAAAACCTACTGTAAATGCACCAAATGTATTAATTTCTTTGAACTTTCACCCATACAATAAAATCAATGCCATATGTAAGCATTAATGTGCTTACTTCCTCTTTTCTGATATCAACAGAGGGTCGGTATCCTTCTGAATACTTAAAGGCATTGACTTTCAAGGATTCTCAAGTACCACAGGTGGTGTCTGATCAAATGTCTCATTAAGATCCTTGCAAACTAAAGGCCTGAAATGGCTTTTGACAAACTACATACAAATAAGTATGAGAGAATTCTGCTTATGTATTCAGAAGAGCATAGATATCACATGGTTATGATCAAGGATGCAGTGAGTGGGGGTCATGATATTATAACCTGATTCAAATCCATGAGGCAGAAAAATTTATTTTATTTGCTATATTTCATATTGTAGTCCTTCTCTTCTTCCTATAATTACAGGCTGGCTGTGGGAGAGGGAGTCTTTGAGATTAATAATTAAATCTTAAAATGAGCTGAACTTTTAATTAGTAGTAAAAAACCTGTTGTTTAGAATAGCTGATAATTAATCAGATTAAGTGCACAGGAAGTTTGCTAATCCTGAAAATGTTTAACTGGGAGCTAAATGACAATTTCTCAAGGCAAAAGTGGAAACCCTGTGGCTAGGTGATAGAATTTCACTCATTCTTAAGGCTGGCCTGGAATTTCCTAATTGCATGGCTCTATAAAAATCACATAATTTTACTCCAGTAGAAATTCTTATAGATAATTGTAAGAGATGAAAATTATATTTATAAATTATTTAAGCAACATAAGACCCAGAGCCAGAAGTAAAATACAGGGGCAATAGTTACTATTAAAAATACCAAGATTTGTATCACTTAAAAAATTCCTATGATTGAGATCTTCCTGGGCAGAATGGTAATGATGTGACCAGGTACAGATTTATCATAAAGACAGTACAAAAACAACTGCTTTGTGACCAATGAATAGTTTCATTTTCATAAATGTCATGACTATTATTATTTTCCCTTTCAACTTTACTTATCTTTGTCTATAAAGGACACACTTCCTGGAAAGAGTCACTGACTCAGACAAGGGAAGTGTTTGAATGTGTTACCTAAAGATTCCAAAACAAACAAAATAAAAACACCAAAATCCATTCCCCCTTTTGTCCTTCCAGTTCTCAAAGAACATTTTATACTTTTAATCATCATAAGCATGTCTGATCACTATTGATCCCTGTTTGAAAAGTCTGACTTAGATGTGGAAGAAGATTTCTCTTAGGAAACCTCTTGAGTCAGTCTGAACATCTTTCCCTCATTTTAATAAGTCCTCAGAGTTTAACAAGTACTTAAACCCCACCCAGTTTAACTACTCATGTGTTTGAGACTTTGGCAGTTTGTATATAGTGTTATTTTTGTTTTGTTTTTGTTTTTTTTTTTAAGATGTGTTTTCTCAATCAGCATTAGCAGCTTGTCTAGTATCTTGCAGTATTTCCTGCTTACAGGAATCTGCAGTTCCTTACCTGAAAGCAATATTAAATGTTCTCTGTGTGTTTTTATTGAAGCTTTGGGATGCTATCATGAACGCATTAGCAGAAAAACAGTGCTATTTTCTATGATATCTACTCTTCAATTCTTTAAGTAGTTATTTTATTGAACAATAACTATAGAAAGAGGCCATTTGTTTGATTTAGTCTCAATATCTGTGCCCCAATGCATTAATTAATATGAAGCCACCTTATCAATGAATGCTACAGAGAGAAATTTTGATATAGCCACTCAACCTAGAGAGTTTACAGTCAATTAGAGTAAATTGTTCTACAGATGCTCACCATCAGTAATTATCTTTGGCCTTTTGGAACTCAGAAGGAAAGTAACAAACTGAAAAGATGAGCCCTTCTCCACTGTTGCTGGGAATGTGAACTGGTGCAACCATGGTGGAGATCACTCTGAAGATTCCTCAAAAAACTAGGACTAAAGGTCCCATATGACCCTGACATTCCCCTGCTAGGTATATGCATGAAAGAATTAAGATTCATTTCATAGCTACATGTGTGCACCCACATTCATAAAAGCTCAATTTGTGATAACTAAATCTTGGAAACAACTCAAATGCCCATCAGCTGAAGACTTCATAAAGAAGATGTGTTTTTTTTCTATACAGTGAAATATTACTCTGCCATAAAGAATAGTAAGGAGTTATTTATATTCAAAAGGATGTACCTTGAGGACATACTCATGAGTGAAATAAATAAATCACAGATGTGTAAATACTGTATCTTTTCTCTAGTATGATAAATAGAAAATGTAAATGAGTTTGATAGTGTATGATAGATATTGTGAAATAGAAAATATTCAAAGTGAAATGGTGGGTAGGGGTCAGTAATGAGAGGAAAGAAAAAATGTGATGGTAAAAAAGGAAAACTAAGTTTATGTATAAAGGGGTGGGAGGTCATAGGGTGGGTAGGGGAATGGGAAAAAATATGGTGGTGCAAATTCTCATTGTTGAATGTGATCATGGTGTGTACATAAAATGTACCGATAAAAATTCAAAAAAAAATAAAGTGTGAAAATCATATGAGAAATTAAAATTCAAAATTCCTTGAGGTTAGGGAATTATATAAAATATTTTGAAGTCTAAAGTCTTTCCAACATAAAAATACAGTTCACTTCATGGAGGGAAGAAAGAAATGAAGGGAGGGGGAGGGAAGAAGCGAGACCAGTTAAGAAAGGTAGGAAAAGAAGGACACAAGAAGGGAGGGTCAAAAAGAAGCTCATTGGACATCTTAGGACCAAAGGGGAATTTAACTCCCTTGTTTATTATTAAAGAAGGGATTTACATAAATTTTCCTGTGGTCTGTGTGTCAAATGGGCTTAATTTTACAAATCATTTTATATATTGATTTTTAAAGGGCGATAAATAGGACATTTCCAAACAGTGCCAAAGTAAAACTTACTTTAAGCATTTTTTTTATTTGCTGCAGAGCAATGAGCAGCAACTCATGAAACTGGCTTTGACAATGGAAATGCAGATAATAGGAAGCTGGAAAACAGTGATAAATAGGAGTATACCACGCAGCTTGAAATGGTAGAAAAATGATACTATATCAGTTACAGAATAATTGTGAATGGTAGGGAGGAAAACATTTGAAGAACTTATATATTAGTTTAGATAAGGATCAAAGATGTCCTGCACTAAAGTATTGATAATTGAAAGAGAGTAGGCTAGAATGTGTGTTGCAATGCCAAACTTCTGATGAGAATAGACTACACAGAAATTAATGGAAACCAGGAGAAAACTTGTAGGAAAGATAACATGCACATTTGAACTCAATGAATTTGAGGAGTCCTGGGTGTGAATTGCCAGCTGGATGTCTGTATTTTGTGCCTACTGAGCCCTCCATGTGTGGTTAGAACTGAACAATGGTTAGTGAAAACTATTTCCCAGAGTTCAGAAGGGGAGCCTATAAACTCTGTATAATTTCTCAGGATCAAGCCATTAAGAAAGCTGCCTTTCACCTGGGGGACATTCACACCATAGTACTCTCCAGCTGTTCCTGGGTAAATGCACTTGATCAAACTCTACCTCTCCTTCCTAATGCATAGGAAGGGGAAAAGCTAATCCATCACTCAAGCCATTCACTTTAAAAAAGAACAAATTTAAAAAGCTTAGTTCAATAGAAAAATTCCTTTATGAACCTACAAACATTCTGCTTCCATGAGTTCTGCTTCTACTGAAATTATTCTTATGTCCATACCTTAGGAATAATTTCTACATACTACAAAATTCAGGGAAGAACAAAAATACAGAAGTTAAAATTATTGGCAAAGGCTCCTTGGAGTCTTGTTTTCTTGGAGGCAACATGTAAACCTGTTTATTTAAAAACATATTTTGCTGTGAGCTTACATTTAAAATAACTGTTTTCCATTAACTATAGAGATAAATTTATTTTCTGACATTCTTTTTAACCTGGGGAATGTGTTAAGGAAAACTATACATCAGAAAATATCAGGTGTGTTTGGTTCTTAATTTTGCTTCCTAACATTTATTATTCATATATCTGATAGCAACTTATTGTGGCAATGGAGAAAGGAAGGGGATGTGGGATGAAGAGCAGGAGAAGCAGGTTGGCCTTACAAAGATCAGAGCATTTCAGTCCTCCGGTGTCTTTTTACAGTAGTGGAAATAGGTCCGTTCTATTCTGGTTTTGTTGCCAGCCAGGTGCTGACTTCAGGAAAGGGACCTCATTTTTCTAAATCTTGTGCCTACTATCTATTAAATAAAGAATTATAAATATCCTTCCAGCCTAATAGTTGTATGATTTAAGTTTATCTTTTCTTTGAGGTTTCTATAAGAGTCCCATAGAGTCACTTTAGAGAGAAAAATGATAAAAAATAACATATGTAATATCGAAGAGAATAAATACGCCTAATTTCTAGTATTTCTCCTCATATAACATTTCTTCCTAGCATAACAGAAATCCCCTCCCTACTTGACACTATGAATTGTTTCTTTTTTCATAATAGTGATGCTTTTAAGACAAAGTGGTAGCAACATTCAAAATATTCATCTGGGAAGAATAAGTTGTATTTATTCTTAAACTTTATAAACATCTTTCTGATCATTGTAACTGTTGAACAGTGTCTTTCTAAAACTAGAGTACAGACATATGTAATGTCAGCCTCCCTGTCTTACCTTCACCTTGATCCTTCATTTCAGCTAAATTAAAGCAAATTTACTGTCTAATAGTAAATTGTGATCTTAACATTTCCTTTTTATCCACTGATAGGATCACAAAGAAGTGCTGTTGGATTAGGAATCCTCCTTGCAGCCTCCTTCCAGTGGCTGAGTCTTTTTCTCTGTCCTCTGTTGACTGCATGTTGCACCATTTGTGGAACAAAAAGTTCCTGGTAAAATCCTTAGTTGTGCTGTATCATCCTAAAAGGTCAGTTGAAAGCACACATGTTCCCAAAATCTTTTGAAACACTGGCTGCCACATAAAGAAATTTTCTTTGAGAAGACTAGATAGTGGCTACATAGAATCATCAAGAGTCAGTCTTCTAAGAACGTTCCTTTCAGTTTTTGAAAAAAAATTTGTTCCACTTTTAATCTCACAAAATACGGAATCAGGAGTGTACGAAGAGCGGGAAGAAACGCAAGATAGGGCGGAAGCCAGAGTAAACATCCTCTAAGGTGTGACTGGCCTTCTAACTGGGGGAAAAAGTGAAAATGTGAGAACTGTGAGAGTAGTTGCTGAGAGAAGTGACCATTCCCTTTGCACCAGAGCTCTGGACATCTGAATAATAAATGAATCATAGCTGGTGGCTGGAAGGAATAGTCTCATATATATTTTGCTGAGAGAGTTCTGTTATCTGAGAGAACATATCTTATTGAAAACATTATTTTTATATCATCTACAGCCCTTACACATACATTAAAGCTAAATAGCTGGAAAATTCTTAATCCTGGGAAAAGACAACAAAAATAATGAAGAAAATTCAGCTTAAAATGTTATGACTATCTGTCATTTTACTATACTGTCCTATTTCTTGAATGTAGATTTATTTTAGAGGTTAATAGAATATATTTACTTACCTTCTTTGGTCTGGAAGTACTTCTCCTTTACAACTTTAATTTCTGAGATAATGTCCTACCTCAAGTATTTAGTCTAAATTTGTTTAGTACCTAAACACGAAGTAGAAACAGATTGTTGTGTATCTAGTGAAAATTTTAGAATAATGTCCTATTTTAATTTTTTTTTTCTATTTTGGAATCTGATTTTCTGTTAAGATTTATTCATATACATCTTATTTTTGATCAGTTGTGATTTTAAGTAAGGAACTATTTTTATTTGTGTTCCTGTGTTTCTGAGACTAACTATAGCGCCTAACTCTAGGCAGGGTCCTAATAAATGTCAGTGCTGTTCCTTCAGTATTGGAATAGTGTATACATCTTCCATATTAGTACCTTTTCTTGGCATATATAGAATAAATTCATTTAATGGTCCTGGTAACCACAAATGCATAAACTGTGGATATTTTCTGAAAAAAATGAAAAGAAAGAAAATTAAGCACCTACTTTGTTGAATTGTAGCAGGGTTTACTGTTTCAAAGACTTTATTATTTGCAAAGACTTTTGTCTATTTGCACTGCCATGGTCAGCTCAACTGTGATGGATTATTGCCTTGCTTCATAAGTAAGAAAAAGTATAGACTCAGGAAAATGTATTAATTGCCCTTGTCTTTTAAATTCTTAAGTGATGGAATCAGAGCATAGATCCAACATCTTCTCATGATAATGAAGAAAGAGTTCTAGAAGCAAGCTGGAGCATATGTGTATGTTTGTGTAATGTGGTCTGTGTCTATTAAAGAAAGGAAGGAGTAGGAATAGGGAAGAAAGAAGGAGAGAGAGACACACACACACACACAGAGACAGAGACAGACAGTGACAGAGAGAGACAGACAGACAGAGAGAGAGAGAGAGAGAGAGAGAGAGAATCTGTGTTGTGTCTTCCAAGTGACTTTGCTACCATCTGGTGAATCTAATGTGGATTCTGACCCAGTGTACCAGAAGAGAAACAAAACCACTGTAATGTCTTCCTGAAAAGTCTTTGAAAAATCTCCCTGTGCTCACCTAGTGAAGAAATGATGTCTGCTAAAGGTCTGTGTGAATCTTCCTATACATACACATTTACATCCTAACTATAAGTGTGAGCCCCACAAGTTCACGACAGGGGCTGATTTTTGAAAGTAAAATAATCTTATATCTCTTTTTCCTCTTTGTCCTTGTAGCCCTGAAGTCTTTATTGTTGTTCTAACTGAGAAGACTGCTAGTACTGGGTGTCTGGTATCCTCCCATCTGGTAATTTCCTCATTGCTATGACACAATACCTGACACCCAAAGTTAAAGGAGGAAAGGTTTATTTCATTCACAGTTTGAAGAGGTTTCAAGACGTAATGTTCTGGCTCTAAGGCAGGTGGCATATGGCACAGGGTCATCACAGAAGAGAAACAGTGTGTGGTGGGCAGAGAGCAGCAAAACAAGCAATAGAGTTAGAGTGTTGGTCTGCAAGCCCTTGTACAAATGAAAAGAGAGTTAACCAGTTCCAACAATTAATGACACAAGATAGACATTTCTTTTCCAAAAATTACAAATAGGCTAACAATAAATGAAATAAAAAGAAGACTCAAATCCAGCAGGGCATACAGTATATGACACAGTTCCACTTCTGGAGTCCTTGCCACAGATGTGGCAAGACGTGAACTCCTGAGAGCTCAGGTGGCTCTGGCTGGATGGCACTGCCAGTGGTGCTTGCAGGCCCCATGGCTTCCCTCTTGGGCAGCTCTCCTCTGTCCTTGCAGTTTTATTCAGACCAGGAGTGTTCCTGGCTTCTCCAGATTTCTGAGGTTTCCACTTTACCTTCCACTTCACACTCATAGCTTCGCATACTGCCTTCTGAAGGGTACACTGCCTGGCATTGTAGACCTTCTTCTGAAATCTAGGTGGTAGTCTTCCTGAATCCAATCTCTTGAATTTGCAATGCACCTAAAACCAGCACCATGTGGATGATTCCAAGATTTTCTGCCAGCTAGAGAAATAGCCAGTCTTTCTTCTTTCTTAGCTCTATGGGTCTAGTCCCTACAGACCTATTCCCAAGCAACAGCTTTGTAGGCCACCCACATTATGGAATGTGGTGCTCTGGGATTCTCTTCTCAAAACAAAGTCTCACTTTTTCCATTTTCAGGCAGCAAAGGCTGGAATACTGATGGTTCTTGTGTTGCCTCAGGACATTTTTTTTCTGTTGTTATGTAAATCACTTTGCTTTTTTCTTAACTAATCTTTTGAACAACCAATTTCTCCTCTTTCTCCTCTTTCTTCCACCAGTTTCCATTATTGCAGGCTGAAACTTCACTGGAGCTTTCTTTCTGGCCAAACTCTCAATAATTTGAATTATTCTTTTGGATCTTTTACTCTTGATTCTCAGCATAAATCTAGCTAAAAACCCCCAGCTGTAGCCATGTTACTACTTCAGCATCAGACTGCATTGGAATTTGCTCTGCAAGATTAATCAGTCTGCCACCCTTAATCTCAGATTTGGGCAAAATCTCTGGAATATGCAGACAAACTTTCTGCCAAGGCATAATAATATAGCAAATATAACTCACAATGCTGCTTCTCTAGCTGGTCAGCAGAATCGGGCTGAGAAGAATTAAGCAAACACTCTGAAAGAGGGAGGTAGATTTTTGAACTGACTACACCACCAAGCTGATCAGAGACTTCTCTACAAAGTGATGAGGCTTGTTTTGATGATGAACAAGGCTTATATAGATTTGAGGAAAAGGAGGGGTGAGGACAGAGTGGCAAGTCAGGTAACATTTTTTCATCAGTTGAGGTAGACACATTTAGTTTATGCAATTGGATATAAAAACGTAATTTCCCTAGTATTAGCTGCTCTCATCTGTAGGACTTAAGAGTGAGAATCATGTGCTTTAAAGTCTTATATCTGAGTAATTGAATTTGATATGTGAGTGTTTTGGCAAAGAACCTTCTACATGCTTTTGTAGGAATCCTTCTCCATTATTATCTGTATGGTCATCTAGTATATTATTTCTTTTCCACAAAACCTGTGTATCTTCTTTGTGTGTTTGTTTTCTAAATTTCTAACACAGTTCCCAATGTAGGGTAAATATTTACTAAGTCTGTATTAGACTTAACCAAATTTTGAGCCTCACAATATATATTTATCTTTATGATGACATTTATGGATAACCTGAAATTTAACTTTTACTATCTTGATCTTTATAGTATTTCCTAGAGTACTGACACAAAGATTGTACCCCCTGGCTGATCAAAGTCAGCCTATATTACTAATATAAAATAATCTAAGAATCAGTTAATTCTTTAAAGTACTTAAACAGGTTATATACTTCAGTATTATATGCCATGTATCATAGTGCCTTATCAGTTTAAAAATACTAATAGAAAATCAAAAAGGGTTTGAATTGTACATCATACTCAAACAAGCATCTATATATGTATCTCCTTATCTCCTCACACAATTTAACACAAATTTCCTTGTTGTCACAAGAAGGTATTTCTGTCATCCATAAACAAGTATGATGTTAGACAATTTGTATTGCTAATCAAGTAGTTAAAAATCATATAGAAACCATTTATTTCCTCTAATGAATCACTTTTGTTCTAGATTTTACCATGGATAGTTTATCAATTGTTTTTCACAATACTAACATGTCATCATATTCTCATAGAGGTGCATTCATTCACCTTTGTATCCTGATTAGATGTTTGTTTTTTTGAAGAAACGAGGAGATTCCTTTAGTTTGATTTATAAATGAGATAAATGAGCCTGAGATAAATGCATTCACCAAAAGTCATTAGGAATTTAAATAAAAAATTTAGGCCTGAAATCTGCCTGCTTTTTAAAATGATCTCCCAGAAGTCATGGTCCATCTTGTCTCTAAGTTAATATTTTACTGTTTCTTCTACAGTGATAGGATTGTGGCCATATGATTCTGAGGTGTTTGTTTAATTTTCGTGTTATAGAAGCATTTTTAAAATATCTCTTTTGTCCCTGATGAAATCACTGACATATGTGAACAGTTGATCTTTGTTATTGAATCACTCTGTAGTACTGCTATTTTGAATCATAAAAATTTCAAAAGTTTACATTATAATCATATTAATATTATATTTATTCTATGAATATTTCTTCATTTTTTGTAATGCAGGGCAGATGCAGAAGTGAAAATTCAGTGTGATACTTTCAAGGACATAAATGGTTGTCTCAATAGCAAATGCATTTCATGTAGCATGATCACCTATCACTACTGTAGTGGCTGAGTTTCATTGTGTGGAAAAACATTACAAACCTGAATCCAGATCAATAAGACATGAAATTATGGTTAATAACTAACATTTACAGTGGGCAAAGCTGCATGTAGGCTTCTTTAAAAATGCCTGGCACAGTGGATAAACTTCTTCAAGTTCTTTAGAGATTTTGGTTTTTACTCACAGTGAAAACATGTACAGGTCTTAATGTTTATATGTGTTCATAGGATAAAAATTGAACAGCAGAGATCATTTTTCACACTTAAGTGGAAGCATCTTCCATGTTCAGTTGAGATGATTATCTCTGACGCTGTGGGCACTACTTTTATACAGTTTATTCTGTATCTGTAAGGTATACTTCCTCATGACATGGGATATATTACACAGAGAGTTATCATGCATCTACTGCCTCTTTCTTTATAATCCTCCAATATTTTTGCGTATCTATTGGTTTGCTTGCTGCTTTACTGTGAACCTTTTATCTTCCTGTATTATGCACATACTCAGCAGACTATGTAAGCAATACTAATATTTGTTCATACTGATAGACTCACACACACACACATAGATTTTATCATTATTATTTGAAAACATAATATTTTATATATTTTCAACTTCTTGTTTTGTTTTTGATTTAACAAAAAACCTAGATATCCTTCCAAGTTAACAACTGTTTTTGTTAAATTGTATTTTAGTTTATTAGTACTTGTCTGTAGTACATAATGTTTACAGTCTTTGTGGTGATGTGGTACACGTGCACAACACATTGTAGTTCCGTTGTTCTCCCTTATTCCTTCCCTCCCTCTTACCTTCACCTATTCTTGATCCACCCCCTTATATAACTGTTTGAAGTATATGGTGGTTGTGTTCCTTGTGTGTAGTTGGTACCTGTCATAACATATCCCAATTTATTTTTTTTATCCATGATGCCCGCTTCCTCTCACATCCTTCCATTTCTTGATGATTCCTCCCTTTCAAGAACCACCTATTGCCTATTATCCATCTTTCCTTTTGTTCTTTATTTTTACTCTGAGTTTGTCATGTAGGAGAACCCAAGTGATATTTAGCCATTTGTGTCTGATTTGTTTCACTTACTGGCAGGGTCCACTGTGCATCTGTTTTCCCATAAATGGCTCAAGTTGATCTTCCTTTGCAACAGAGTGGTTTAGTACATGTAACTAGCACATTTCCTTCAGCCTTTCACCTGTTGATGGACACATGGGCTGCATCCCAGATATACCTGGTATGAATTGTGCTTATATAAACATGGGTGTCCAGCTACCTCTGTATTATAATATCTTCAACTGTCTTTGGTAGACACTGAGAAGATATTGGTAAGTGAAATTTCTAGTTTTAGTTTTTGAGAAGGCTCCATGCTGATTTCCACAGTGGCTGTAGTGGTTTATACTCCCTGCAACAATGTAGAGGGTTTCTTTTCCCATCACCCTCTCTAGTATATTTTATTACTATTAGAATTATCGATGGTTGCCATTCTTTTTGGAATAAGATGGAATCTTAGTATTGTTTTAATTTGCATTTCTCTACTGGCCAGTGATACTGAGCAATTTTTCACGTACCTATTGACAGTTTTGGCTTGTTCTTATTGAAACTGTCTATTTATTTATTTATTCAATGCTTTTTTGATACAATTTAAAATACTACGAAATTTGGTTTTTAATTTTACTGAAAGAAGGTAGTCAAGTCAGATACTGTTTCAGAGGCTTTTTAAAAAATCTCATAGCTAATAAAGTATAAATTGGGGAAATTAAATGATGTGTGCAAGTAAAATAAATTTGAATGACAAGAAAAATCTTTGGATTCATTACTCCATTCAAGGCCCTTTGTTCCATCTGTTACTATAGTAACTTCTACAGTTAATTTTAGAGAAAGATGGAAAGTCTCTGCATTAGAAGCTTTATAATACATTCATACCAAGTCACTGCCTGTACAATCTACTTTTAAAGTAGAATTATAAATATGTTACACAGCAAGGATGTAAGATCAAAGTTTATAGGACATGTCAACTTTCTCCACCTAGACAGAGGGAAAATTGAGTCTTGTGTGTACCAAATGGCATCTTCTGTTATTTTGCTGCAATATATTAAATGTACTTTCAAACATTTTATAGCCTTTGATTTTAGTTTGCAGTAACCTTCAGAGGGCAGTGTACTTATAAAATATTCTTGTACCTCTTTCCAGAAAATTGAGATTTCTGTGGTAAAACTGCAGTAGAAGTGAGGGAGATTTCTTCTACCTAATTGGAGCTTGGTGCCATGGAAACAATAATTACATTGTTGATAAGCCAGTACCGTCCATCTGTACTGTGTTATATTCTGTACCTGTACTAAATTAACAAGTAAATATCCTAATCCAAAATTTAGACTTCTCTATCTGAAGAGTACATTTTATCCATCATCTCCTCATTTTTAAGGAGAACACTGAATAAGACTGAGATAAAATCTTTGGGCTACTACAGTCATTCTGTGTCTTAAAAAAACATGAATCATGAATGAGCCACTGATATTGTGCAAAGTTCTGTTGATTACATATAAATCATACAGAGAGCTATAGGTTTCTCCAAAATATACTGTGCTCCTATATCAATTTTTCAAAGTTACATGTGTATGTAATTAAAAGATATTTTTGTATGCATTAGATACATGTGTGTCTGGTGTCTGGTTTATATGGGATACACAAAACCCTAGTAAAGAACAGGTGGGTGGTAAAAAAAAAATAATAGAATATCAATTTACCATGAGAAAAATATCTGGACCATAACATCTAGATGATAACTTAGCATATGTTTCTATAAACTTTACATTCTTTTTGACTAGTGGATTTGACAAGTTACATGATATATTTAAACATATAAAAAGTCTAAGATGTTCTCCATTGTATTTGTTGTTTTCCAGCAATAGAATACTGAACTCCATAAAGAACATTACACTAAGAAATATTATCCAGGCCTATACAATAAAATGGGAAGCCAAGAATAGGAACTTAGTTAAGAATTATAACTGTCTATATAAATAAGTAATAATACGATATCCAAACTTTTCTTACTTCCTTTCTTCAGACCATCCTTTCTTTCTTCTTTTTCTGACTCTTCTTTATTTCTTTTTCTTTTTATTTCTTTCTTCTCTCTTTTACTTTTTCTTTCTCTCTTTCTTTCATTGTACTTAATCTATAGGTGAGCCTAGTTCACAGAAATAATGAAGTACATGTACATATGCATGATTTAAAACAATGATCACTATTATCACTAGTGTCTAAGCATTAAAATAGGTATTGTCACATAGATTATTTCATTTGATTATCATATTAACTCAAAAAAGTGTTTGTTATTATGTACACATTGCCAAAGAGGACAACTTGGACTTCCCATGAGTTGTAGCAGAGGAAGAATAAGTCATCAACTTTATCTGATTAAAGATCAGCCCTTCTCTATACCTGGGCTGATGTTCAAAGATTTCACGTTATTACATGTATTATTGGATTTTCACTGCTTATTCTAAACCATGAAAAGTAGAAATACAGTATGTAAAAAGTAGGTCATTTTTTTTCTCAGAAAAGTAAGAGGTTAAGGGAATGGTAATGTATTTGCAGTCGGTTACATCATTAGATCTACTGCTTTATACAGCCCCCAAATACTGCAAAATTTCAATATAACCCTTATAGGTTATTCTGTAGAAATGAATTATAAATAAATTTTATAATTCTCTACAGAAACTGGTATTAATTAAACTAATTCATGGTATGCAATAGTTCAAGACTATACTTGAAACTTGAAAATATTTTCTATTCTATATCATATACAAGAGGCAGAGTTTTCTTTAAAAATTAAATAAGATTCTCCACTAGATTTAATGAGACTACTTTTTAAAAATATTTAATGCTGAAAATGTATTGTTTTATATAATAAATGAGATATGAAGTTCTATAGTCTTTCACACTATTAACTGTGTTGTATATTATTTGCAAGAAGCTTAGCACTATTTTCCTCCACAAGGTCAGAATTTTAACTTGATTAAATAGTCCCAAGGGATCCGTTGAAGACATCACTCCTGCACGGAGTGTAGAGTGAGGGTTGCCTTTTACTCCAGTTTCCTCAGTGGTCTTATAAATCTTTCATTTTAAAGTGATTACTTATTCAACATTGTGATTCTGTCCTATCTGAATGTGATTAAAGTCTTATATGGGTTCATAAGTGGGAATAGAACTGCTTTTTAGTTGGATGATCCATTACCCAAACTCTGCAAAAAGACTTAGGGAAGGAGAGAATGAAAGTATCAGTGTTCTTAAATGATATTTTGGTACAGAATCTTACAGTAAAGCACTTTCACTTAATACAACCGTTAAATTGTATGTGCTCTTTGAAATCATTTCCTTAGCATGGTGATTATTCTGACCCACTCAACATGTAGTGCTCAGTTACAGCAACTTTAAATATTTTAATATCCCTATTTTTGAGAAATCTGAAATTGGATGCCCAACCAGGACTTTATTTGATCCACAGATTTGGCACATTCGTTAAGTACATTCCTGTCATAGCTGGAACTGCTATAATATAATCACCATAGATGAAATAGCTTACATCACAAAAATTATTTCTCCAGATTCTGGAGCCTGGCGAACTGGAGATGAAGGTACTGATAGATCTGGTGTCCGATAAGGGTTCTGATCCTGATTTGCAGCTGATGTCTTCATATTGTGCCCTCATGTGATAGAATGAAGAGAAACATAGAATGCAAAAGAGAAGGCTCTTGTGTCTTTTTCTTTTCTTTCTTTTTTATTATTATTTTTTTTTTTGGTTTGTTTTTTCTTTGGAAAAGTGTCTCACTTTTTGTAGTTCAGGCTGACCCTGAGCTTACCCAGGCAAGCTTCGAACTCATAGCAATACTCCTGCCTGTCTCCCAAGTGCTGGAATTAGAGGTGTGAGTCACAATGCCCAGCACTATGACATGTGGTTATCAGGGATCGAACTCAGGACCTTACACTTGACAGGGAGATGCCAGAACCACTGAACAAAACCCCCAGGCCTTTTTTGTGTCTTTTTCCAAGTCACTTCTTCCATTCCTGAGAGCTTTCATATCCCAGTAACTACCCAAAGGCCTCTCTAAGGTCATCACTTTAGGACTGAAGATTCAGTATAAATTTGGGGAGGATCATGAATTTTCAGTCCATAGAAACGTTCTTTTCACCCATGATCTGATCTTGCCCACCTTTGTAGTCTCCTCTGCTCACTTTCTGATTCTACTACTCACTGTTTGTGAACTATGAAGTTACAATAATGTGCTTCTCCACAAAGTACAGTCTTTGCCTACTAGGCTGACTTTATCTTAAAGCTAACCCCATGATCACTTCTCTTTGGAAGTCTTCCTTATCTTCCTCAAGGAACAAGAATGTCCACTTCCATATGTTGCCCATTTTCCCATGACCACTGTCATACCACCATTTGGAGTGTGTTATAGTGTCCAACTATGTAGCTCAATTCTGAACGTTTATGGGAACTCCTTTAAGGGGGATTTTTATCATTCAAATAGTTACCCCACCTAAAGTACAGTGTAATTAGTGAGAAAATATTTATGAAAAAGTATTTATGACGCTATTCCAAAGTATCACAGATGAAACAATCAAAATAGAGAAAATGGGAATTGTTTCCCATTGTGGCTTTTTTTGAAAACTCCATAATTTTGGAGACTTCAAATTAAATATATTTTCTTCCAACTTTGGATGACTGTTACTTGTCTTACATTTTAGAAGCTATACTGAGACTAGAAACATCTATTTCTATGGAACATGCATCCATTGTTCAGTGATTTCTAAATTTGATGTAGTAACTGAAAACTACTAGCCAGTTTGTTCACTTAAGAGATTGGAAAAGGAACTTTTTCCACAAAGAGTCTACTTTTCCATGTTAAAATAATAGAATTAATCATCTATGCCTTTGTCCTCTCTATTCAAATCTCAGTGGTTTTCCTTGCTTGGGAAAGTTTGCAGTTAACCAGAAAAATCAGCAGAGATAAGTTCTCCTAGAGCTGACTCATATTCTGGAGGTTGTGGTTGACTGTATGAACTTCTTAATGCCTCTAGTTCTTAAGGGTTGTAATTATCTCAAGATAGGAACAGCTATTTTTAGGAAATATAATTTGTCATTTTTTTCTTCTCTTGTAGTCTTCCCAGAATGACATTAAGCCATCATACTTGGCACCAGCCTGTAGTTTCTTCTCCTCTCCCCTCCCCTCCCTCCCTCTCCTCTCCTCTCCCCTCTTCTCCTCTCCTCTCCCTTCCTCTCCCCTCTTCCCCTCCTCTCCTCCTCTCTGCTCGCCTCTCCCCTCTTGACCCTTCCTCTCCCCCCTCCCTTCCTTTCTCCTTCCCTTTCTTCTCCTCTCTCCTCTCCTCCTTCCTTTCCCCTCCTGTCTTCTCCTCCCCTCTCCTCTCCTCTGTCTTTTGTTCTTCTCTCCTTTTATCCTCTCTCTCACTTTCTTTCCTACATAGAAGAATGGCATTAAGGCAGTTATTCAATTATATTTCCTATTCTAAAGACAGCTTCTCAAAATAAAACAAGATAACAAATCACATAAACTACCCAAAGTAAGAATACTTATTAATCTTTGTTCTTTGGTATAATCTTAATGACTGCTCCCTCTAGCAGCTCATGTGTTGAAATCCTGACCCCTAAATTGATGGGGTTAGAAAATGGGGACTTTTGAGAAGTGATTGACTCCTGAAGGTCATTCTCATGAGTGATATCTGAGTTTTAAATATAGTCCTTTGAGAGTCAGTCAGTCAGTCATCCCTTCCATTAGGTTAGGACACAGTGACATTTCATAGTGAGAAGCTGCAATTGAGAAGAGGGTCCTCATCAGTAACTAAATAAGCTTGGCCTCTTGATTTCAAACTCCTTCCCCTCAAGAACTGTAAGGAGTAACTTTCTCTTGCATATGCTATATTCTACAGTTGCATGAATAGTTTAAACACCTTTGATGTGTGTGCTTTTTATGATGAGATTTCTTTCCTCAGTATTTTTGTATGTTTTAATTTACACTTAGCTTTATCCAATGTCATCAGCATATACTGATCACACATATTTTGTATATGAGGAAAGTGAAAATCAGAGAGCAGCACTGTCTGTCTACAGTAGCTAGAACGTAATCGCATACCTAGTAACAGGCAGTGCTAGATTTCCAACCAAGATCCTTAAATTCCTAGTCCCAAGCTCTCTCCTAGTATCCTGCATCAACAGTAAGCACATCCATTTAGAAGTTTCATTTAGAATTTTTTTTATCATTGCAAATGTTTGTGTTATAATTCAGCAGAACAGAAGTTACAGATGAGTTATTCTTGGGATACTATTAATATCTCTCTAATGCTCCATTCATTGACCTTAGTCTAGACATAAGGATTTTTGGTAACAGCAATTCAATGACTGCCTGCCAAGAAAAGTCCTGTCCTCAACAACAACACTGAAGAGTCTATTTTGTTCTTAAATGGAAGCCTGGGGAAGGTTCCATGCTTTCTTCCATCAAAGTAGTTATGGAGAATTGTGTGATCTCACTTCTACCTGATTATAAATTAAAATAAAATAAATCTCTTGCATTTTGATAAAAGATTTTAGTTTGAAAAGGATTCCTTTGATGGCACAGCAATCCCAAGGCCATACATATTTTCAATTGGAACAGCCTTCCTAATGTTCAGTGAGTGATTCTCTCTTCGGTTTTATGAATACCATTCAATAGTAACCACCTAGAGGAAGGACCAGGGTAAGTACAGATGCACTAGACATCCCCTCCCAAAAAACATGTGGCTTCCCATGTCACCATCTCTGTCATTGTAGCTTCTGGCTACATTAATACAATGAGAGGGAGAGGGAGAACAAGGAGGTGGAGGAGGAAAGGAAGAAAGGCAGGAAGGAAAAAGCAGGAGGGAACAGGAGGAGAGTTGGGGGAAGGAGAGGAATGATTCAATATATTTGAAAACATGGATTGATATATAAAATAAATCACTGACTTAAATGTTCACTATTCAGCTACTATATATGAAATATTGACTTCAAAGTTTGTGATACAAAGATTAATAAGACAATGTTTGTATTTAATTGACATGATCTAGGAAGAAATATAATTAATGGTAGTATTGCATGTTATGAATGACAGAGAGTTGGTATCTGTAGCTTGGAATTCAGTCCAATTAAAGAATCAAATACTTATTCCCCATTTTACAGAGGAGGAAAAATGAATTTCAGGGAATGGCATCAAATCTTAGTGATTTCACCAACAGCATCAGATGTTTAATGTTTATATTACTGGATCATAAGCAGAATAAGGGCTAAACTTGGGACTTGAATTGTTATTTCTTTTACGCTATGTTTATTATAATGCATGCAAGTCCAGTCTTGCTTTATGGCTATAGTGTAACATGTACAATTTCTGAAAAATCTTATTAGAATTGTCCCATTGTGTACACTTTATTTTCTACATTTTTATCTCTGGCCTAATAAATTCAGAAAAAAATAAGCAAACTCCTTTAAGTCTGTTATTTCATCTAAGTTGATGACACTCAGTAGAGGCTAATTATGCCGACTTGAAAAGATCTGATGATATTCTTTTCTCATCTAAACCCAAGGTAGGGCAGGATGCCATCTGTACTAAAGGACTTTATGTAGAAAATAGAGAAGCCAAAGAAGTTATAAAGTCCTGCAATGAACAGGACAGTCTGGAGAAAGAATTACCAGGCTAGAATATATCATAAATGACAAGAATTTCTTTAAAGGTTTATTTTCTCAATGGGTATTTAATGATAACGATAGTACTATACCAATTTTCAAACCAGTATGTATGTATATATGGATGATGCTTTTGGCTTCAGTTTTTTGTTTTTCTCTGTGAAGGTATATATTCTATAGCCTCACACAATACCCAGCATATATCAGACCTTCAGTATATAATTGTTGAATAAACCATTATTGGATAAATTATCACTAAACATTACTGAATATTTACTAATCTAGGAACTTTTTTACTAGTCATTGAAATGTAATCTTTGGTTTGAGTTTTGATTAATAATAAAGGGTACCAAAAAGTTGCCAGAATTTAAAAGACAAGAAAATTCCTACAGTTTCTGAAATTTCTTTCAGAATATCTTCATTTTCCAAGTACTGTTTCATTTAATTTTAAGCTCTTTCTCTTTATAATTTTGAAATGAAAAGCATTAATAGGGCAGTATAACTCCAACTTCTTACAGAAATGCCTTCTGTGAGTTGAGCAAATGTGTGTTTGTGTTTGCATGTACATGTATGTATGCTCAAGAATTTATTTGAATAGTGTTTTTCAAAGCATCCAAGAAGGGTGTTATTACTCAAATGTTTCTTATTTGTGATGTAAATAGAAAAAGAGGTTAGTTTTTTTCACCTGTTCAATACCAGTTTCATACAAATACACTTGCAAAGCACTTTAGTTATATACCTATTTTTATTGTTTTAATAAGGATCAATGAAACATGTTGTTTGAGCATTAAAAATGAAGTTAAGAAACATCAGTAGACAATAAACTAATAAAATATGCTCTTGTTTCATTAGAAACAAGGTGAATTCATAATGACCTTGAAATTATACAATGTCTTATCCACCAAATTTGGAGAAATCAGAATATCTGATCATTGTGTAGAATGGAAGCACCAAGAACTGTTGATAAAAATGTAAATTGGTGAAGCCATTGAATAAAACAATTTTGCACTATTGAAGAGAGCAGAAATATGAATGTATGCTTAGAATATATTTTTGAGTGCTTCCTTACTTAAGGATTCTGATTAATCCAATATGAGCAGCTATCTCCAGAACAAATGAGGAGCTGTGAGATCTACTGTATATATATATATATTTTTTTAAATTGAAATCTTTATTGCTACATTATATATACATATCATGATTGCCTCATACTTTTAACTCAACCATACCCATAAGAATTTGCCTCACTGGTACACATGTGCATCAGGAGACCACAGATCAGATTGTTAATAGAAGTACTATTCCTAACAATAAAATAAAACCAACAGGAGAAGAACACCAAATGATTACAGCAGTCAAATGGTGATGGAGATGGTCTTATCATAGTTATGTTACAGAATTATCTACAGTAATGAAGATCACTGAACTACAATTACATGCATCTACAAGGATGAATTTCAAATATAAAATTTAGTATAAATGCAAACTCAGAAAAATGTTTTTTGTATAATTACATGTACGTGAATTTCACGTTTCAAAAACATGTTAAACAATATCGTATTTAGAAATCTGCAGACATAAGAGAAAACTTGAAAGTATAATAAAAGAATGGCTACTCTAAAAGTTCAGTAGCTTTGTTATTTAACAGAGGGAGACAGGTGAAAAGGTTAGGACTTAAGAGAGAAATCTGGGATCTTTAACTGTATATTTGTCTTTCCATTTCTATGACAAAACACATGAATGTAAAAGAAGAAAGATTTACATTGTTACATAGTTACAGAGAGTTTTTGCCATGCTGGGCTGGCTTGCTTGTTTTTCAGTCTCTGGTGGAATCATCACAGTAGAAAGTTCTGGCTGAATAAATCTGTTCATCTCATGCCCACCACGAAGTAGGGAAAGAGTGTGTCACAGAGGGAGTGTCGAAGACCAGTCACAGTATCTTCGGGCATGCCCCCAGGCCTTAGGCCCTCCAACAAAACAAGGTGCACGGTTGTCTTTGCCCAAAGTAAAATACTCTCCTAATGCAGTGAGAAAGGAGAAATTATCTCTTCTGATGATCATCTTACTTTATAACTAACTTGGCTGCCAGAAAATTTCTGTAATGTAAATATTCAACTCCAGTAATTAACATCACAAATTCTGAATCTGTGTATTTTCCTTCTGATAACACTTTTTGGTTTCTCTTCTTTAGAAATTGTACATCATAAATATGCTACTTATAGAGTTATAAATGATATAAAAGCTTGCCTTATGAGTAGTGAATTATAATCTCATATAAAATGAATATTTATGACACCTACTTTTTCTTGAAAGTTCTGAATTATTACCTTTAAAATTGAATTCCTTAATATTTTTGTTCTCATTCTCAATTTCCCAAATCTTGAATTTAGTGTGTATCTAAAACCAATATATTCTCAATTTCATATTTATCAGGTGTACAGCACTTGTCCTGGAAAAATGTATAGATACAGCTGCAGTTTTAACTTTGTAGACAGTGCCAAGTTGGTAATCACAAGAAAACCTCTCCAAAGTGAATAACGTTTTGAAAAATATGTTGAGATATAAAAGGCACTACATAAATATACGATTATCTTTCTATGTATGGAAAATGAGGTAGGAGGTAAGGAGCAGATGAGAGATTGTGCTGAGTTATTTAGGGAAAGCACTTGGCTCTATTTCACCAGTTTTTCAGAAAACTCCTGAGACAAATTTATTGAAGAAAATTATATGTAACTGTGGATTCAGCCTTTCTCAGAGTTTTATAGGTATTTCTCAAGATAACGACTGTATCTCAAAGAATAAACCTGACCAGTAAATTTCAGTGTCATCAGGCAAATAAATATGATGGTTTAAACACTGCACACCAAATTTACATATCTCTTGCAGGCATTCTACCACTCACATTCCAAGAAGATAGCTGGCAGTGAAGAATCAGAGTGTTGACCTCGCGTTCCTTTCACAACCACCAATCCATCAGTCCACGCTACAGATACTATTTCAAAACTAAGGTTCTAGGAGTTAAAATACAATGACAGACTTATCTCCTCAATGATCTCACTATCCAGATGCAGAGAATTCATAGGGTAGATGATTTTAGAATATTGGCTTAGTTTACTTTATAAATATTTTATGTCATTGGGTGGCTAGGAACTCATAATTTGAAACCATGGATTCCAAGTTTTGAATCAAAGGTTTTTACAGATTAAAAAAGGCTCCAAAACTCAACAAGTTAATTATAATTTTTAAAATTAAATTTGTTGGTATATTTTCAGTGTACCTTATGATTCTATTCATCATTGAGAATTTGTACCTGTATATGGTATATCTTGATTCTCATTCCATTCCATTCCCTGGCTCTCTCTTTAGCCCCTCCACTCCCTTATATGCATACGCTTTGTTAAGCCTAATAATTAAGGATATTTCCTAGGACCAATGTATAGATTTTATATATATGTATATGTCATAAGAAGTTTGAGCCAGTATATGAAATGTTATCACAATGTTGGGTGATGCCAAGTTCTAAGGAAGAAGTAACTTGACATTGACCGTGGTGTAGACATGTTGACTATCCTGAGGAGAACTTTGGAACCTTATCATGGAAATATGTAGAAACAACTTTTCAGGAAATAAATACACTAAGAGGATGAAGTTAGTAGAAAATGTAACAGTATTTGGAAAGAAAATGAATTTAGGGCTGGGGATTTAGCTTAGTGGTTCTGGCGCCTGTCTTGCAAGCGCAAGGACCCCGGTTCAATCCTCAGTAACCATATACAATACTGGGCATGGAGACTCACCCCAGCAGCAATCAGTACCACATACCACAGTGCTGGGCATGGTGGCTCATGCGTGTAATCCCAGCACTCGGGAGGCAGAGGCAGGAGGACTGCTGTGATGTGAGTTGGAGGCTGAGCTCAGGGCCAGTCTGAAATACAAAGCGAGACCCTGTCTCAAAAAAAAAAAAAAAAATAGAATTTAAAAGATTAGATATAAAATTCTGTTACTACTTCACCTTTTATTTAAATATATA
>PVIR01007202.1:0-62126 GCA_004026965.1 Petromus typicus
TACAAATATGACTTATCTCAGCAATTATTAGATTTTTTGGTTTTCCTAAAGGAGATTCTCTCAGAAGAGCAAACTGTTAGCTGTCCAGATCCATTATTTCCTTCCTTTGTTCTTGCATAATAATATCTCTAGGTATAAGCACAGCAGCCCAGTTAGGCTACTCTTCTGAGTGTTTTGCAGTAAGATGTGATAAGGTTTCACCAGTGAAAGTATGAGAAGGAAAGGGTGTGTGGCATCTTCCAGTAGAGCTCTTCACCCTGCTTGTAGCTGTGAATCCTGCATAACGATGATCTTGCTTTATCATACAAATAGTGCAAGATGGAGAGAAACTGGACTCAGGCTGGACCCCAACTGCTCTGGGCCACAGAGAAAATGCCCAAAAGCCTCTGTGCCGCTGAGTTGTGACGGTAACTTAGCCTTCACCCAGGGGATTCCACCTTCACACCTACCTCTTCTACCTCGACTACACACGGCTGTGAGAATCCCAAGAGGCAAAACCTCCACATTGACACGGTGTCTACACCAAGCAAGGCCTGAGCTGAGAGGCTATAACTGCTCTCTCTGCATGAGGGTTTTTTTTCTCCTGATGTTGAGTTTTTTTCCCTCTTCGGAGAACATTCTCAAAATGATCATGGAGGTAAAACATGGTGGACTGCTTAGCTGTGAGTTTTCTCTTCCTATTCAGGCTCGTGAGCAGTATTTAGTGAATAAACAGAATTTTAATATGGGTATAATAATACATTTTAAAAACCAAAGTTTGCTATAGTAACTTTACAAAATAGTTAAGTCAGCACTGTGCCCTTTTCTGACTTTCAGAGTTGTGATAGGAAATATTTTCCAGACTGTGCTTCATTTTTTAAAAAATGTAGGGCATGTTGGGTGATAGTGACAGGTTGGAATCCAGGAGATAATGAGAGGAGAAAGAACTGGGTGTTCATTTTACCAATTTTAAAATAGAGAAAACCATCTTTTACCACTTATGCCACAGAAAGTTGTTAAAACTAGAAATGTAAATATTTCCGTAAGCAGAGAGGGCTCAAAAGATGCCAGGGCTGGTGCTACCACTGCCTCCACTTGCGCTTGGGTTCCTTGCTTGTGTGCCAGACAGCAGGGCATGGGGCTGAGAGTCCTGCACACGGGCGAGGAGAGTCCACGCGAGTGCACGACATTCACCTCCACCTCTGCTCCCTCCATCCCTCCTGTGGGGATTTAGATGGAAGGAGAGAAAATTTGAACATTTCCTGTACAAAGCACTCTGTGAGTCTGTGTTCTATCACGTCTCTCCTGAATTTGGCCGACCAGCTCGCGGCCACACTGAAGCACCTCTCCCACCTCAGCGCCTGGCAGACTCTGCTGTTCACACGCCCACCGCAGCCCGTCAGACCTGCACTTCCCGTGGTCGCCGCCTGCACTGCAGTCTAAAGCAGCGGCTCAATTCTGCAGCTTGGACTGAAGCAGTTATGTGGTTTCTATGAGAGGATACTAAAGCATCTTTCTTCAGTTTACTTGAAACTATACTGTTTTTCAGTGTTGTATCTTGACGTTAAGGTCTTTCTTGGCTTCATGTAGATGTTACGTTCTTCTTTAACAGTGTCTATCTTTGACGGTTTTGGTGAACATGAGGATGGATGTATTTGGAAACATGCTCCTGCTTCTTCTGCCACATGCTAATCTTCTAAATGTGTCTTAAATGCAACAGGGTGAAGACTGCAGCCATGACACATCTACTGGCTGGAGCAGAATCTGCCAACCTGAGTCCCACCAGAGTAACCTACAAGAGTTTTCTGTTTTTAAAGGACAAAATTCCTTTCCCATCAATCACATTTTTACTCAAACATGTTCTACAGAAAGTTACTATTTTATTAAAAGATTGTTTTTACTGATTATTAAAGTAACATACTTGTTTTAGAAAATTTGGAAATACAAACATATATAAAAAAATAAGTACTCATCCATAATCCCACTACCATCAGTTGATTGCCTAAGAGGACATCTTACTCTGAACACTGAGCTCTAGCTCACTCAAACTTCTAAAGTCTAGTCACATAGTCTTCCATCAAAACACCAATGTCTTTCCCATAGGAAATAACACATAACAATAACATAAACATAACATACAAAACACACACTCAGACAGAAAAAGGTTTCTTTACAAAGTAGTTTCCTACAAAAATCTCCATTTTCCAAACTGCTGTGAGTCAGAGACTCTAACACAGACTACGAGGCATTTATTAAAATAACCACTAGAAGAGAACAAAGGAGAGGAGGAGAGAAGCGGGCTCATCTCCAGATTCCTCCGCGACTCCTCAGGCTCCCAGGGGCAGGGTGGCTGCTTTTCTTCCGAGCAGGAGGTTTTTCAGTCTTAGGAGCTGAGGCAAGGCGTCGAGGGACAGTTTGGGAAGGGGTCTGGGATTTGAAGGAAAAGAGAAGACAGTGTCATATATTCTCAGTCCCCATCCCACAGGACGAGGACAGTGCATGCAAAGGAGCAGAAGGGATCAGCTCAGGGGAAGGAAAGTCCACGCTCCATCTATAATCAATCACCGCAAGTAAAAGTCCACACTCCGACTGGTGGGACCAGGGAGAGGTGTTGCCAGGCAACAGGGAAGCACAGCCAACCAGGGGGACTGCAGAGGTGAGAGAAGAGCTGCAGGAGGTGGTCAGGGAGGCCTTGTCCTCCCTTGGTCTCACCTCTTTCCGGGAAACCTCACCCAAGCGGGAGTCTGGGTTCCTTCTGGGGACATTCTCCCCTCGGCTATCAGTCCTGCCATAGAAATCAACGGTATAAAGATAGGGAAGGTGCCCACCCCAGTGCTACCCAAAACTGACTGGAAGAAAGGCTGCCAAATAAGAACCAAGGCAGGGCTGGGGATGCAGCTTGGGGGCACTGTGCCTGCCTGGCAAGCCCAAGGTCTTGAGTTCAAGTTCCAAAAAAAGAACAAATGAAATGGAGTTGGAGTTAAATGAGACCAGACAGAGTGGAATCAAACAAGGAGTTACACTAGATAAACTAAAACCCTAGCACTCTGGCTTTTGAGTGGAAAGGTAAAGAGCGGAAAAGCACTATGGTACAGAGACATGGGAAAGAAGTTTGTTTTGTTTTAGAAAAAGGAAAGCGCTGTAGAGGGGAAGAAACACTCTGAGTCTACATCTCATTCTTCACTTTTCTCTCAAGAAAAGAACAAAAGACTACTCAGTGTGTGACATCTGCACCTCGGTCCTGCTGGGTCCCTTTCCCTGATCCAGGTTCCTCCCAGGCTCGTACCCGCCATGTTCCAGCCTCTTCAGGGAGAGCAGCAGGTCCTCAGCAGGCAGAGCCCCCCATCCCCGAGCCTGGTACTGTCTTAAGAGCTGAGAAACCTCCATCAGCTGCCTCGAGGAGCCGAGCCCATCTGCACCTGAGAGACACATCACTGACAACGCTGACCCAGGACTCCCTCTCCCCGCCTTCCTCCCTTCTCCCCAGGATCCCAGAGGGCCTTCAAGTCCATATTCAAGACCCCCACACAGACCCAGCCCCAGCAAACCATGGCCTGCCTACCTTTCTCTGGGGAGCCAGTGCTGGGACCACTGCCTTGAGAACACAAAGAAGGAAGCTCATGGACTCGGAAACGACTAGAAGCCATGGCTAAAGGGACTTTGGTTTTATGGACAGGGGGTGGAAGGCGTGGCACCTGAGAGGCTTCCTCCCAGGATGGCACAGTCCGGGGATCTAGCAGAAGGAATGTGACCCATGAAAGAACAGGACAGAGCCAAGGACGTCCCCCCACCCAGCAGCTCCTAGATCTCCAGCTCCCACTTCTTCAGGCCCATCCTCAACCCTCTTCAGAGCCGGAACTCACCACACTTGGGCGGCAGCAGGTCCACAGAGGGGCTCTCACTGCTCTGGGGTACTGCCTCCAGCAGCTGGGGGGACAAGACAGTAAGGTCCTCTAGAAAGCTAACAGAGAGAGAACTGCACACTGAGGGCAGCAGATGGTAGTAAAGGAAGGGCTAGAGCCAGTGGCCTAAGTTTCAGAGCAGCACTATATACTAGGAATTAGCCAGACTGAGAGAGTATGTAGCTGGGACAAAGATTTGCTCCTAAGAGAAGCCATAGTCTTGAATTCTTCAAATGAAAAAAGAACAATAATAAAGTCTGGGTAGAATAATATCTTACCTGCTGCAAAAAATTCTTGAGATCTTCCAGCTGAGAAGCAGGTGGCAGCCCTTGCTTTCGGAAGCCATCTCCCTCAGACCCTAGATCTTCCTCAGGGAATGGCCGCTCCGCCCTGTGATCAGGATGGAAGGCCCTGAGGGCAGAGAAGTCTTCAGCTATAAAGCAAAACAGATGGGCGCAAGTGTACACATGCTGTAGGGAAATGGGTCCCTCCACAAAACCACTCATCAAACGCCCAAAAGATACTGTTGTGTTGTGTTGGGCCGGGGATTTAGCTCAGTGGTTCCTGCACCTGTCTTGCAAACACAAGGGCCTGGGTTTGATCCCCTGCAACCACACACAATAGTGGGTGAGGAGATTCACACCCAGCAGCAATCAATACCACATACCACAGTGCCAGGTGGGGTGGCTTATACCTGTAATCCCAGCACTCAGGAGGCAGAGGCAGGAGGACTGCTATGGTGTGAGTTTGAGGCTGTTAAACGTCACAGCCAGCAAATGATGACAAGGGAAAATTTTTTTTAGACAGGTCCCAGCTTGTATTTCAGACCGAACTCATTATGTAGCCCAGGCCAACCTCAAACTCATAGCAATCCTCCTGCCTTTACCTCCTGAGTGCTGGGATTACAGGCATGAGTCACCATGCCTGGCACTGTGGTGTGTGATTACCAGGATTGAGCTAGACTGAGAGAATATGTAGCTGGGACAAAGATTTGTTCCTAAAGAGAAGTCGTAGTCTTGAATTCCTTGTGCTTGCCAGGCAGATGCCAGAACCACTGAGCTAAATCCCCAGCCCAACAAGGGAAATTTAAAAGAGCTGGAGAAAGCAAGGTCAGAGGTGACAGGGAAATGGCACAAGTTCTAATACACAAGTGTTAGACAGAAGAAAGCTGGGGCATTCAAACTCTACGATTAAACAGTACAGTAAATTCCTTAAAGAAAAGACATATTCTGCCTCTTCATAATGATATTCCTCTCAATCTTTTATTATTGTTATTAGCTACGTATATATAACTGTAGTATAATTCAACACTCACTTTGGAAGGATGTACTGAAGATTAGCATGCAGGCCCTTGCACATGATAGGCAAGTGCACAACTACTGAGCTACACTCTGACACATTTTAAAGATTTTAATTTGAGACAGGGTTTGCTATGAAATCCAGGCTACCTTTAAATCTGGGCTCCTCCTGCCTTAGTAGCGAGCGTTTGAGGTTTTGCCCAGCTTCATCCCACATTCTTAGTTCCCCACTGGTTGTCATGTTTGTACCCGCCTCTATCAAGTGACAGCTGAGTAAACCAGTGATGGACACCTATGAGCTGAGCCAATTCAGTCGACAGTTTACAGCCCACCAAGTGGCCTTTTAAATTTGATCCAAGAAACTAAGGCACCAGTGTCTCTAGAAACATCAAGTCTGCACTAGTGTCAGGGTGATGGCTGGTCAGACCTATGTACAAGCCAAAGTTGCAAAGAACAAATGCCTTAAGGGAGAAAGAGAATGCTACTTTAGCAAGAAAAAGGAGCAAGTGTGTACTATGACATAGTCAAGGGACCATGCAGCCCCAAAGAGGGAAGGGACAGCTGGCTCAGTTCCCAGTGGTACCCGACATTACATTAAGCTCCACTACATCACATTTCCATGAACTCTCATTTCCCTTTATCTGAATCAATGTGACTTTCTTCCTACAAATTATAATCACTAAGACATCTAGGAAAGCAAATGCTCACGTGGCCATCAGTAGTATGGGGCGCAGGCCACAGTGTACACAGGGGCACTTCAGCGACTTCTGCCCTCAGTTACCTATGGATGGAGTGAGATCTGGCTTGGGCTCCAGGGGCTGGAAGGAATGCTGGCTCTGAAAAGAGGGGCCCAGCAGGAGGCTAAGGTCTGGGGAGGTGCTGCAGTCGACAGGAGGCCCTCCAGGCAGCTCGTCCCTGGCTTCCCGGCTCTGCTGCAACACGGGCTTCAGGGCCACGGCCACGGGAGGCACAGTCCAGATCCTCCTCTCTCCTTTCTCTGGCTCTGGGGGATCAGAGCTGGAGGGCCCAGTGGGAGGAACCTAGCAGGGAGAGACAGGAAGAAGGATCAACACTCACTGGGTTCAAAGAGATAAGACACAGTACAGATACTTGACTAAGGTTATACACTACTGTACTAGGACTTTCTTAAAAGCAGATTAATATCTAGCCATTTCCACACACACCTTTTTTTGGCTTTTTGAGATAGGCCACTAAGTTGCCAAAGCTGCTGTGATTATAGGCCTGTGCCATCACGCTTGACTTTATCAGATTTTAAACAGCTCATTTTTGATCTTACAATTCTGTCTCTAAAGATTTTACAGGTACTTTACACAAAGACATATATTTTAATGGTATTTACTATGGTATAGATGCAAAATACATGAAATTATTATATCCATCAGTAAGTGCTGGGTTGATTAAAAAGTCACACAGCGGCAGACAGAAGGGACCATTTAGGATTTGAGGTAGGGTAGAGTGGGAGGGGGAAGGAGGGAGGACGCTCAGTACGCCTGCTCGGTGGCTGCTTCTGAAGGGCACCTGGGGAACGGAGACAAGGGGACAGGATGGGCAGCTCCTCACTGTCCACCTTCTTATAAACAGGTGGGATTTTTTTTTTTTAACCACATGCATGTTAATGCCTACTCTAGAAAACACTTAGCTAACAATAAAAATCTCATAGTTAAAAGGAAATAAGAGATGTCAATGTAAGAAAGGCTAAAGGTAAGATTCTATTCTAGTGCAAGACTTAGCAACAATTTTTAGCCCTTACTCTCATAATTAATTCAGCTGTCATTCCACCAAATGGGTAGCACAGATGATTCATCATCTCTGGGGACTTGGAGAGGAGAGTTATGCCCAGTGGAGTGAGGCCAGTCCAGGTAATTACGCTATGGTCATGGGGAAAAGCTTCATTTTGGTGAGACAGCAGGTTTTTTTCCATCCCGATGTGGGGCCTACTTCTGACTTCCCTGGGGAGGGAGCTAGACATTTCCACAGGAGAAATCTAGAACACAACCCCGGATGCTTAGCTCTGGGAGGGTCGTGCCTACCAGAGGGTTCAGAGGCAGGAGAGTGCTGCTGAGCAGCTGGTTGACCTCATCCCAGTGGGCCTGCAGCATGGCCTGGAGCCGTTCCACCAGCTCCACCCTCTGCTCCTCCAGCTGCTGGTTCCCACTCTGTAGATCCCGCACTCGCACTTGTTCTCGTGCCAGTCTGAAGAAAAGAGGGCAAAGGTGACTGTGACTTTAAGGAAGCAGGGCCATGGAGGAGAAAAGCAAGGATGGAATGTCAAGCGTTTGTGACTTTCAAAGAAGCGCACCAATTTAGAAGAGGACAGAGGATCTACAGAGGGGCAGCCTTTTACCATTTCCCGGCCAGGCCTAAAGGACAGTCCAGGAACTAGCACCTGAGCTCGTAGTCCTGAGCCACCTGCTGCTGCCGTTCCTCTTGTTCTGCCATTTCCACTTTGAACTGAGCCAGCTGAGTGGACAGTTCCTGCTGGTGCTGATCATTAAGGTCCTGCAGCTGCTTCCTAGAAGGGCAGAGGTAGGAAAATAGGCCTGAGACTGGAGACAGACATGATCAATGAGAAAAGAATGTGTGCAGGTGAGGAGGAAGAGGGCCTGCTCCCAACCACCCAGCTTTTCCATGGACAGGAAAAGGGAAGGATAAAGCTGGGGTCTCAGGATAGCTCCCCAGAGGCAAAGACAAGAATTTATGACAAAGTGAGATACTTAAGAAGCATTTCCAGGAAAAAAAATAATTAAAAAAATAATTTTCCAGGAAAAAAATAATTTCTTCCTCTTGGTAAGAGTAAAGCAGTGAAACTGGAATGAGAAAGAGACTCAGTCCCACAGGACAGCTCCAGTGACAGCACAAGTCACACTTCGGCACAGCCCCAGCAAGCCGGACTTCTGCTCTGTAGCCCTGCACCCCTCAGTTCACGGTTAAGGGCTCCTCCGTGAGGGAGAAAACCTGCAGATCCCTGCTCTCCACACGCAGGGGTAGCGTCCTTCTCAAGAGGCACTGAGGTCCTGGCTGATGGCAAAGCACACTAGAAGCCAGTGGCTAGAAAACGATAAAGGACACCAAGAGCACATGGGCACGGCAGGGCAGGGCACCAATGATACCTGCTGTGGCCAAAACAAGTAGCATCAGTAAGTCCCAGGTACCTGTGATGATCCCGCAGGGAGGCTGTTTGCCGTAGGCTGCTCTCCTGAGCCTGCGCCAGCCGCTCCGTCACCTGCTGCTCTAGCTGCACGGCCAGCTCCGACTCCATCTGGATCCGCTGGCTTTCAAACCGGGCCTGGGAGTGAAGGAAGGGAGGGCAACCACTCAATCCTATTGCTTATGAGATATGGAGGAAACGATGTAGCCAAAATCCAGGGCCAATGTTCCCCTTCTTTGCCTTAGGGATGAAGAACAAGAATCTTGCCACTAGGGGCCGGGGAGTTAGCTCAGTGGTTCCGGCGCCTGTCTCCCAAGCGCAAGGAACCGGGTTCGATTCCCCGGTAACCACATAACAATACTGGGTGTGGCCCACACCCAGCAGCAACCAGTACCACATACCGCAGTGCCGGGCGTGGTGGCTCATGCCTGTAATCCCAGCACTCGGGAGGCAGAGGCAGGAGGATTGTGATGTGAGTTGGAGGCTGAGCTCAGGGCCAGCCTGAACCACAAAGCGAGACCCTGTCTCAAAAAAAAAAAAAAAAAAAGAATCTTGCCACTAGAAGGAAAGGGGCTTCTTGTTCTTACTGAATGACATACATCATGTACGTATAAAAAAGTAAAATAACTTCAGACAAAAAATATGGTACAAACACGTATAACATGTTTTTTTATTTGGTTTTGTTTTTGAGATACAGCGTCTCTACATAGTTCAGGTCAACCTCAAATTGCGATCCTCCTGCTTCAGCCTCTTGAGTACTTGGATTATAGATATGTACCATCACACCTAGGCTAAGAAACGTATTTTTTACAATTTTTATTAGTATTTGTTTGCAAAACACAATTACATTCATTGTGGGGAATTGATACATGTACATAATACATCTCAATTCTTTTTTCTCCCCTTGCCCCCAACCTCTGTTTCTGTTAATTTTTTTTCTTTTTGGCTAGCATCAGATTTATTTTACAAGTCTTTATCAAATTATCACAAACACAGATTACCAGCCAGACTAACAGGAGAAAAAACATAAAACACACAAAAGGATTATATTAAATCAAGGCACACTTAATTTTTGGTCTTTTGGAGATAGAGTCTCACTACGCAGTTTAGGCTGCCCTTGAGCCCAGGCTGACCTGGAACTTATAGTGATCTTGCCTCAGCTTCCCAAGTGCTAGAATTTCTAGGTGTGCACCACCAAACCTGGCCAAGGTATACTGTTAGATACACTGGTTATCCTGTATTATAATGACTTTTTTATTGTCTGTCCTTAATGTTACGCTTTATTTATATGTTGAGTTACTCATACAGAAACTATTTAATATTTAACCTTGTACAAGTCTGATTTATTTCACTTAACATTATGGTCTCAAGGTATACCAATTTTCCTACCTAGTAACTCAAGTTTAACTTTCTTTTTTTTTTTTGAGACAGGGTTTCGCTTTGTGGTTCAGGCTGGCCCTGAACTCAACCTCAAACTCACATCACAGCAATCCTCCTGCCTCTGCCTCCCGAGTGCTGGGATTATAGGCATGAGCCACCATCACTGTGGTATGTGGTACTGGTTGCTGTTGGGCCTGAGTCTCCACGCCCAGTATGGTATGTGGTTACCAGGGGATTGAACCGGGCCCTTGCGCTTGCAAGACAGGTGCCGGAACCACTGAGCTAACTCCCCGGCCCAAGTTTAACTTTCTTTATGACAGAGTAGTACTCCATGTATAAATATCATATTTTCTCTTTTTTTTGGCCTCAAAATAATGGTGTTTTTAAATTGATTTAAAATTGGTACATTTTATACATACATTATGATCACATTCAACACTGAGAATTTGTACCTGTACATTACACACCTTCATTCTCATTTTTTCCCATTTCTCTGCCTTTCCTACAACCGCCACCCCACCTCCTATACACATAAGCTTTGTTTCCTTTTTTTTCTTAAACTATAAAATATTTTCCCTTCTTTCTTTACTTTCCTCTTGAGCTGATAGGGAAAAATACCATATTTTTTTTAATCTATTCATCTGCTGCTTAAGAAACACATTTATCTTTGGGTGTGGTGTTTTATACCTATAATCCCAGAACTCGGGAGGCTGACTATGAAGACTGCCTCAGGTTGAATTTGAGGCCAGCCTGGGCTACATAGTGAGTTCAAGCCCAGTCTAAATTACAGAGTGAGACCCTGTTTCAAAAAACAAATAAAATGTATTTATTAACCCACGAAAATGTTAAGTGTTAAGATGTGTGTTAGATGTGTGCTATCCCTAGTGGAATACCTGAAACCCAGTAACTATGCACTCAGTGTCCCTTGCCCCATAAACAGAGATATTACAGACCTGGAATTGCTGTCTCCATTTTCTTACCTCTATCTTCTTTAACTCTCTGAAATCTGACTTCTACTTACAGAGCTTAACTCTAAATCTAATAATGGAAATTTCTCAGTCTTTGTCTAATGGAATCTCAACAGAACATCTAACATCCCAAGTTAAGCTTTTCTTTGACAAACTTCTTTCCCTTAGTCTCTGACCTCAAATCTTTTCTCATTCTATCTGTCTCAGCTAATTATTCTGCCCATAAATATGGAATATTTCCTTTAATTTGTCCTTCTGTTCTTTTTTACTGTAAGCTAACATTTCATGTGTATAATTAACTTTAATATTTAAATTAGGTTTTTGCTACCATTTCTTTTTTTTTCTTTTTTTTGGTGACAGGGTTTCATTTTTGTAGTTCAGGCTGGCCTTGAGCTCACTATGTAGCCCAGAAAAGCCTCAAACTCATAGCACCACATTCAGCTATGTGGTCTATGGTACTGATTGCTGATGCTCACGAGTCACCGTGCCAGGCATTGTGGTATGTGGTTATCAGGATCAAACTCTGGACCTTGCATTTCCAAGGCAGACACTGGAACCACTGAGCTAACCCCCAGCCTTACCATTTCTGTCTTAATGCTCCCTAAATCTCTCATTAGACTAGATCTTCTTCCAAGACTTAAAACCCATTCACTAGTGATCTAACAGATAGCTCTATTTGGATATACCTCAGGTAGAAGACACTCCAAATTCAATTCATTTGGCTTTTACCCTCTGTAATAGTTAACCTTGCTAACTTGATTGGATGGAAAGAAGTCCATTCCTAAACAAGTGATTGGATTGTCAGAGTACTAAAATCATTCATGGACTAATTCATTGATGAATTCATAGCTGAATAAGCTATTAGAAGGTGAGGCCTAGCTGGAGGAGACACATCACTGGGGGCATGCCTTTGAAGGCTATGTCTTGTCCCCTGCCCCTCACTCTCTGGGTCTCTGCTTTCTGGCTGGTTTGAGGTAAACAGTTTTCCTGCACTATACTCTTCCACTGTGATATTTCTGCCTTAGAGCCAGTCAGCCACAAACTGAAACCTCTGAAGCCATAGGCCAAAATAAACCTTTTCTTCTTCTTTTTTTTTTTGGGTGGGGGAAGGTCTCCCTTTGTAGTTCAGGCTGGCCCTGAGCTCAGCCTCTAACTCACATCACAGCAATCCTCCTGCCTCTGCCTCCCGAGTGCTGGGATTACAGGCGTGAGCCACCACGCCTGACACTGATATGTGGTACTGACTGCTGCTGGGCGTAAGTCTCCATACCCAGTATTGTATGTGGTTACCGGGGGATCGAACCGGGCCCTTGTGCTTGCAAGACAGGCGCCAGAACCACTGAGCTAAATTCCCAGCCCAACCTTTTTTTTTTAGTATGTGTCACATATTGTGGTGACAGTCACAAAAAGCTAATTAATACACCTTCAAGCCTTTTATTCCTATTATCTTTCCTGCCCATGAGCTGTGTGAAACCTGGAATCATCCGTGACTTCTTAGTGTTTTACTCCCAACTGGTCATTCAATTCTACCTTGGCTTGCTCTCAGAAACTCATCTACCCTTAACACATACTTTACACACAAAAACAGAGGCCCAGAAAGGTCAAAACTCTAGAAAGCAAAATTTAGAAGCATAACTAAATATCCTGGCTGCTAGCTCTTTTTAAATTTTTTTAGATAGGGTTTTACACCACAGCCAGCATTGTGGTATGTGGCACCAGAGATCGAATTCAGGACCTTGTGCTTGCAGGCAGATGCTGGAACCGCTGAGCTAAATCCCCAGCCCTCAGTGCTCTTTTTTTTTTTTTTTAATGTTATAGCTCTTCCACTGGTTAGAATAAAGCTCTCTCCAACCTTTTCAGCGAACTACAGTCCACTTCAGCCCTCTCTGCTTGTTTTTGTGGAACATTACATGCCCATTCGTTTACATACTGTCTGTAACTACTTCTGCAGTGTAACTGCTCAGTGAAGTCATTGCACCTGAGACCATGACCCTTGATGTCAAAAATATTTACTATTTACAGAAAAGGTTTGGCAAGCCTTGTTCTATAACATGGAAAGGTTCTGACTAGATTGAAGTTAAAGTTCACCATATTAGCTAGGTAGAAAGTATTTTCAAAAGTCTAATACATCTGACAAATAACTTCTAGGTACTATTCTATGCCAGCCAATGAGAGGTTATAGGAATCTCATAAGTATATAAAACAATCATTGATCTCCTGGGTCTCCAACCTATTCGGAGAGATTAACAGAGGTTATTTAAGTAACAAGAATTACAAAGTAGATAGTTATGACTGAAATCAGATCTCTGACAAAAGACTTCACCTATTGAATTGACCCACTCAGTGTAGTGTCATCTCTTCTAAATTACCAGGTGTGGTGGCACATACTTGTAATTCCAGCACACAGGAGGCTGAGGCAGGAGGATTGCCATGAGTTCAAGGCCAATCTGAACTACATGGCAAAGACCTTATCTCAGAAATCTTAAAATAGGGCCAGAGATTTAGCTCAGTGGTTTTGGTACCTGCCTGACAAGTGTAAGGGGCTGAGTTCAATGTCCAGTAACCACATACCACAATACTGGCTGTGGTGCCTTATGCTTGCAATCCCAGGACTTGGGAGGCAGAGGAAGGAGAATTGCTATGAATTTCAGGCTGGCCTGGGCCACGTAGTGAGTTCAGGGCCAATCTGAACTATAAAATGTGACCCTGCCTCAAAAAAAAAAATCTTAAAATAATAAAACTATCTTGAATAGATTTTTTTTAAAAATCTTGAATAGATTTACCTTTGTTTACTCCTGTAAGTACCATTAAGTCTCTCAATGAGAAATGGCTCTGAATGTAAGAAAAACAACAGTCTAAGATGTAGAAACTGTTGATGGAAAAACACAAAATATCTGAAATGGGATATCAGCCATGACTCCAAGACTTCAGAACCATTTCTCTCAGCCATAAAAATAAAAACAAAAACAAAAAACCCTCAAGGATCCTCTGGCTGCTGACCTGTACCAAACTCATCTCCAGCTGCAGGGCATCTCTCTCTCTCCGAGCCGTGTCCAGCTCCTCTTCCAGACGCCGCACCTCAGACTGCATCAATGCCAATTGTTGCTGGGCTTCCCGGGCTACTAGGGCCTCTCTCTGGCTGTTCCCCTTAGAAAAAGAAAGCAAATGTGAGATATACCTCATTTGTCTCCAGTTACCTCTATCTGATCTCTTTCTAAAACCCAAGTTCCAGGCTGGGAATGTAGCTCAGTGACTTTGTGCCTGCCTGTCATGCCCAAGGTCCTGAGTTTGATTCCCAGCAGCACAAAAACCAAACCAAACCAAACACCCAAGCCCCTCTTTCTCTGCCCCCATGTGTACTCTTTCCTCCTCTCTGTTTAATTTTACTCGTTGGTCTGCCATCTACTCCATGCCCCCGTCCTTCCTTCTGGTCTTAGACTCTCAACCTTACCTCCCACATACAGCCTCCATTCTCCATCCCTGTCCTCTATTAATACTCCATATTTCTGCCATCCCATCCCCTTCAATAACTTGTCCTTCAGTCGTTCCCATTTCCCAAGTCTTCCAAATGCTGCCCTCACCTTCTCCCTTTCCAGCTGAGCGTGGCTCTCCTCTTGCAGGGTCTGGTAGCGCTCCTTAAACTGGTGCTCTTGCTGGGCCCAGACCTGCCGCTCTTCTTCCAGGGCAACCTGAAGGGTCTCCAGCTTCCGACGCTCACTGAGTTGCCCAGCCCGAGCCTCATCCCGCTCTTCCTGCAGGGCATGACTCCGCTGCTGTTCAACCTCCAAGCTCAGGGTCAAAGCTTGCCTTTCTTCTTCCTAAAGCCACAGGGGGAAAAAACGAATTCTTTAAAAGGCCAGCAACCAGGCTCCACACAATGTACCTGCTAAGAATTATACCCAGTGAAAATATACTGGTTGATCAGCTCAAAGGATTATAATAGAGAAAAGAGCTCCTACCCTAAAATTAAGTGGACTTGGGTTCAACTCTTAGTCTCTACTTTCGCTATCATTTATTTACTGTGTTCTTAGGCACATATCCTCATCTATGAAATGGAGACAACAGGCTCTGCTGATGAGAAGGAAAAGATGTATATAAAGCATTTAGCAGTGTCTGGCACACAGTACCCAACACCACCAACAAAAAAAAACACCACAAAGACTAGTAAAGCCACACATCGCCAGAAACTAGCCAAGGAACAACCACCAGCAGCACTGTTGGATGGAGCTGTTAAGACCACGGCGTCAGTCTGTATGTAGCAAGCATGTGTCATGCAAGCAAGTTCCAAATCTGGGGACCAGCTCCCATGGACAATCATCTGATCATTTCAGCTCTAAGAAACATTTATGAGTCTTATCCCATACCTTTCTGTACCTGTTTTGTTTTGTTTTGTTTTGATGGTACTACAGAGCAAACCTAGACCTTTACATTGAATATATCTCCAGCCCTCTCTCTTTTTTAGGACAGGTCTTGCTATGTTGATAGTTGCCCAGGCTGATCTTCAACTTACAATCCTCCTGTCTCAGTCTTCCAGAGGGAGGACCTCATGCTTTGTTGCTACCTTCTAAACCAGAGTTCCCAAACCAGGCTGAATAAAATCACCCAGGAAATTTCTGAAAAATATATGAATTCTCCAACTCCACCATATACTACTGAAGCAAAACCCCTGGAAGGATTGGGTGTATAGCTCAGTGGTAGAGTATTTGCCCAGCACGTATGAGACTCTGGGTTCAAGCCCCAGCATAAAAACACAAAACAAAATAAAAAATGACATCTGTTCCCCGGGGATGAGTCCCACAAATCTATCTTTTAAAAATTCCACTTAGGCTAAGGCTAAGTGGACTGTGAGTTCAAGGCCAGCCTATACTACATACTGAGTTTAAGGCCAGCCTGATCTACTTAGTGAGACCCTCTCTCAAAAAACAAACAAATAAAAATAATTCCCAAGATGATGGTATGTTTTAATGAGGATATAATTTTCAGAGTCTTTCAAACTCACTTGGCAGCCTTTTTTGGTAAACTACCTAACAGAACTTATTGCTCTAAGGAACACAGCCTTGGCCACACCAGTGACACTCCCATAATCTACCAATAGCTCTTCATTCTTTAGAAGTGACTAAAAGCCTCCATTGGAACTGGCCCATCCTGGCCTCCTTACCAGAGCCTTTCTTTCCTGTTGCTGCAGTCTGGCGCCTTCCTGCTCCCGATTTAAGGCCTCCATGGCCTCTGAAAGGCTTTGTTCTAGGCGGGTTACTGTCTTCCAGGGAGAGAGAACACAAGGCAGAAGAAATGAGGGCAATTTCTCTGTGTGCTACTTGAAATATCATTAACAATGTAAAATTAAAACTTCAGAGTTAATTAAATGAGTTGGAAGCCAAAGAGGAGACTACATGATGTGGGAAAAACTGGAAAGCCACCATCTAAATTTAACAGCAGAAATAGTAAAAGAAGAAGAAAAAGGGGACCAGAAGTGTTGTCAGAGGAGCTACTGAAAGGTGAAAGTCAATCTGTTTGGAACCCTCATTCAAGAACTACTTCTGTCCCTTTCTTTCTAGAGATCTGTAACCTAGGTTACAATGCCATAGGATCCAGGTCACCCACTTCCTGCTGCTTGCTTCTGGTGACTTCTGCCGCCTGGCGTTCCTCTTGTAGTCCCCGAAGCACTTCTGTCCGCTCAGCCTCATGACGATTCCAGCCCTCCACCACTCGGGCCAGGGTCTCCAGAAAGACAAATGAGGTAGAATTTCAAAATAACAGTTTTTCATCTTTCTGACCAAAGGGGGAAGGTCAATAGCGACCTTCTCCCAAGAGTCAATGAACCCATACCTCCCCCAGGCTTTGCATGCACCAAGAAATAAACCCTAATCCTCTTCATTTACTACTACTCTCTCCAAGGAAAGACTCACCACCCTTTGCTACCCTGGCACCTTGTCCAGTTGTTCAATCATGATATCTTTCTTGCGGTCAGCAGCCACAGCCACGGCTAACTGTTGCTGTAGCTCCAGCACACGGGTCTGTAGGCTCTGAATGTGGCGCTCACAATGCTGGGAAGAAGGGTAAGGAGTTTGGGTCTTTCTCATCCTTAGTCTGACCCCATCACCAAACTTTCTAGTTTCTCTAAGGGAAAATGGGCTGAAGTCAAGGAACCTAGATTTAAAGAACAGAATAGGTTGGAGAGGGAGAACCATAATTTTTTTAAACAGACATATAAGGCCCAAGACTCCCCATGCCTTCCTCTAGCTTCTCAGTTAATAGATATTTAGGTTCTAGACTTTCCCTTTCCCCGGAATCCTGAGAAAAAAAAAAATCTCCTAAGTCTTTTGGCAGAAGTGTAGCAGCCCACACTGCAGTGCGTGGGAAGTTATTCCTGCATTAAGGAGCTACCTGGACACAATGATTTAACAAACCAGTAATAAAAGGCAACACTTTCATTCATGCCCAGGCAGTTTAAAACATGGGAAAAGAAGGTTCCAAAAATGACAATCAGTGATTCTAATTTCTCCTTTTCCATGTCTGACCCCTTTGGATACTAAGGCTGAGGCTCATGGAAATAAGGCTCATTATACTAGCAAAGCTATAGAACTTTGCAGAAGCTAGCAAAGTTCACTGTCCATTCAACAAATGGGATGTTTCTGTATGTTAATTATGTTCAGACCAGTGGTGATGAACCTATAGCACAAGTGCCATTGTGGCTGTTTGCATCACTGAAAAGTTCTAAAAGGTTCGCCATCACTATTCTAGACTATAAGGAGCCAGTGATGAACAGGACAAGTTACTGATCCTTCATTAATTTAGGTATGAAATGGAAGAACAAACCATGTATGTATGAACGAGAAGCTGTATGATAAGAATCATAAAGTGACCTGGGCAACTATCTGGAGGGGAAGTGGTACAGCTTTACACAGGATGATCAGAGGGTTTTCCAGAAGGAACACCTGCGCAGAGTCTCAGCTTTCAGGTTTGTAACTCTCAGCCTTTTTCAGCCCTCAAGTCCCTTTTCTAATCTTTGTAATTTTTAAAAGGAAGCTTTTCTGTCTCACCTTACGGCGAGTATGCTCTGAATCCAGCGCATCTCTCAGTCCCTGAAAATCTGGGGGATTAACTGGGAGCCCCGGCCGAAGACTGGTGTAGCGGGGAAACAACTCCTCCAAAGCTTGTGCTGAGCTGGATGGAGATAAGTCTTGCAGGAGCCGGGTGCTGAGCAAACCACGTACAGAATATTAGGGTTAGAAAAACCCTTTAGTCCCATTAGCTCTATTGTGACATTTTACAAATAAGGAAACTAAGATCCAGAAAGGGTAAGAGATGTGCCCAAAATCATAAAGGTAAATACTGCTGAAACCATAAATAGCACATAGGCCTGTGATTCATTCTACAATTTTCTTTCCTTCATGACACACTCCCTGCAGTAACAGTCTCAACACAAACAGTAACAGTCTCTCTTCCAGCAAAAAAAGGACCAAGGTTGAGAGAAAGCCAGGTACTACGGCAGATGCTGTCCACTTCAGTTCTGAAAGGAATAAAGGTGGTAGTAGACAGGAAAGAAATGAAAAAACTAAAAGCTAAGTGACAAACTTAAGTCAATAGGAGGTACATAGTAGTGAAGAAAGAACTAAGAACTAGAACACTCAGATCCCCAAGAAAACACCCAAAAAGAACTTACTTGAGCAAGGTAGCTGTGCTGTCGCTGTCAAAGGACTCCTCTTCCCGCTTCTCTAGGCCAGCACCTGCAGTGAGGGGGTCCCCTACAGAGAGCCCAAAAGACCCCAAATCTAGGGTCAGGTAAAGACAGGAACAGGGAACCATTTGAAGAGAAGAGAAGAGACAATTTTCCTTTCTTCTCCCACTCTCAAAGAATGGACACCTTTTCTCCTGAAATCTGCCTCAGAGGTTTAGGTTTCCCTCCATGCTTCTCTCCATTTTGCCTCACCCCTTAAGGGCACTAGGGAAGGGGCTCACTCACGGTAGGCTGCATCACGTGAAGTTTGGAGCATGGTCTGGAGCTGACCTCGAACACTTTCCATCTCAAAGATATGCTTAGAACCATCCTGGGAGGAAAAAAAAATCAAACATGGAAATCAGATGCAATCTGTACAACCTACTGCCAGCAGATAGTTTTTACTACAGCACCAGAAACACTACAAAAGTGACAGACTCAATAAGGAATGTCTCAGTCTTGAGCAAGACACTCAAATACCTACTGAAGCCAGAAAAGTAGCACAAATGAGTAAAGTGCGTAGGTACAAGGTGGTGGGGACTCTTAACAAAGGCCCAATTTAAAGGTTATGTGTAGTCTGTGGTTATCACATTTCAAACTCTTAAAGTCCTATCCTAGAGGTGACAAACCTATTGCACGAGTGCCACAGCAGGCTGTTTGCATCATTGAAAACTTTAAAAGGTTCACTATTGCTGTCCTAACCAGCCTGCAGATTGATACTGACACTTTTTTCTATCCAATACAAATGTTATTTGTGTAACATGTTTAATTGGTTAGACTACATTTTGATTTTATGCCAAATTTTGAACGATACACTCAAAATAACTTTGAGCTGGAAGGCTATCAGCATTAAGTCCCCTCTTCCCCCTATTTGGAACCAAAATGACTTATCCCCATTCCCAGTGCCGATCCCAGTCATAGAATACCAACATATCCTAAAGCACAGATGTCTCTGACAAAACAAAACAAATCTAGTAAATGTCAGTTCTCCAAATTATGGTGTTCCAGCTCATTCTTTCCCTCACAAATACTTGTTCTCAGAAATGTTTTAGTATCTAGTAAAACGTAAATTTAAATTCACCAAGCAACCATTCAAATCTCAGCCGAGCTAATTTGCAATCTCCTGTTTAGCACTCTAGAGGTCCCCAGATTCCACACTGCCCCCTCACCTTTTTCTTCAAGTTGTTCTCCAGTCCAACGGATAGGCTGCGACTCAGTTCCTGGGCCAGGCCGTCTAAGGCCTCGTGTGGGGGTGGGGAGGTGGAGGCTAAATACAGCTGGGCTCGAGCGGTGGCCTCTGCCTGACGGCTGAGGTGCAAGGAAGCATAGAGCTGGGAGGTCACCTCAGAGGATACTTGGTTGAGTCCAGGGGGTTCTGATGACTCACTCAGGAGATCCTCTGCCCGGAGAGGTGAACTGGGGCTGGTAGTTGATGTGGCCATGGGGACAGGGAGAAGACAACTGGAGACAGCAGAAAGCTAGGAACTCCTAGCTTTAGGAGTTTAGGAGTTTAGGTTCAACTTTAGGAGAGCGAAAGGGTGGGGGAAGAGTTCGAGAAAGATTTGGGAAAAGGGGAAAAGTGTCCTTGATGGATCCTTAGTGAGTAAAGGTATCAAGGCTTTCTAGCTAAGGAAAGGTTTCTCCTGGTTCCAGAGGCCATGCAGAGGGCAAAGGCATTCCTGGCTTCTGGGGATGCAGTACAGAGAAGACAGGGAGGGCGCTGACCAAAGTCTTACAGGGACGGAAACACAAGAGGAGCGCAGTTCCTCCACAAAACTAGAGTGCTGGAAGCTACAGGTCAGCTTTGGCACCGGCTTTCCCTGGCCAACTGAGCTCTTCAGTTCTCGTGCCAACAACTTGAAAACTGAAAAAGCAACTCTAAAGTGCCTGTTCCTGAGCTGGTACCACTGCCAAAGAGAAGCAGAACCTCATGCCTCCTCCTCCTCTCCGTGCTTCCTCAGGTCATATCCCTTGTACATTCCCCCCCAACCCCTCCTAGCAAGAAGCCATAGCAGTGATCCTGAGAGTTGCTCCTTCCTTGCACTGCAGAAAAAATCTTATGAACCCCAAGTCACACTCTCAGATGTCCCCGATAAGCACGCAACCCCAAGCCTAGCCAGGGATCTCTACCGCGACCACCCAGTTCCGATTCTCTTCGCGAGTCCAGCCCTCACCCCCGAATTTACCAAGGTGGAGAGAAGGACTGCACCCCCCTCCCCTGAGCTCGGGCCGTGAAACACAAAGCTCCCCTTGCTCTAGGAGCTATCTACTAGAAACCGTTGGTAGCCGACCGGCAGCGCCCCGCCCCCTCCGCCCCGCCCTACGGATTACGTCACGCGTCCGCGAGACCAAGCTCTCTCAGAGGTTCTCAGCTTCTGGAGCACGGGAGCCTGGGTGCGCTTGCGTGGCTCCGGCTGCCACAGATTGGCTGAGGAAGAGAGGCGGAGTTTGACAGAAGGTTGGTGTTATTGCCCTGCGGTTGGAATTTGAAGACTCAGAGGGGCGGGACTGCTAGGAAACCGGAAGTAGCTGGTCCTCAGCGCTCGGAGTAATTCCGGTGAGTCCTGGGGTGGGGTGCCTACTTGGCTGGAGGGATCTGGTGCTAAAGGCCCGCTCCTACGGAGGGGGGACTGTCCTAGAGTAAGGCTCACACTCCCTGTCCTGCAGATGACTGTCCACAACCTGTACCTATTTGACCGGAATGGAGTGTGTCTGCACTACAGCGAGTGGCACCGCAAGAAGCAAGCTGGGATCCCCAAGGAGGAGGTGACAAGAAGGCCCCGTGCAACTCGGGTGACCTCGCATCTCCACTCTATGCATCAGCCCCCCTTTTCTAAATTTCAGCTTGTTTCTACTCCCCTCCCTATCTCCCTCAACAAGAGACCTAACTGTCCCTCTTATTCCAGGAGTTCAAGCTGATGTACGGGATGCTGTTCTCTATCCGCTCATTTGTCAGCAAGATGTCCCCGCTAGACATGTACGCACGTGTCAGAGATGTTGAGAGGAGGGCAAGCCGGAGGAATTTGGGAGGGATTCTTTCTGGAGTAGGAGTAGTAGTAGGAAGTCTGAAAGTAAAGAGGCTGAGGGCCAAGGCTAAATGGAGGGATAAAGGTGGAAGGTTTCTTAGCTAGGCACAGTGGCACATGACTATAATCCCATCACTCGGGAGACTGAAGTAGGATTGCTTCGAGCTCAGGCCAGCCTTGCTACATAGTAAATTCGAGGTCAGTCTGAACTATAATAACAAAACCCTGTCCAAAAGGAGGAGGGGTGTCTTTACTCCCCCAGGCTCCTACAAACTATGTATTTAGATGAAAAGGAAGTTGACCTTGATCAGAAATGTTTCTTTGGGAGAGATTCCACTCCTATCTTTAACACCCATCTTTAACATCTCTGCAGGAAGGACGGCTTCCTGGCCTTCCAAACTAGCCGTTACAAACTCCATTACTACGAGACGCCCACTGGAATCAAGGTTGTCATGAATACTGACTTGGGCGTGGGACCCATTCGAGATGTGCTGCACCACATCTACAGTGCGGTTAGTGTCAGTCCAGGGGATGCCTCTTCACATTCAGAACCCAAAGAGTCCCTCACATTTCCTCCCAGAATCTGGTTGTATTATATCTCTATTAAACTCTGACTTTTTGTGGAGGCCTTTAAGTTCTTAAAAACTCCCACCACCAGTTTCTGCTAAGGCCAGACTTGCCTCCCAGCCCCGATTGCTTGTGCTTTCATACATACATATAGGTCATACTAAGTTGAAAATGAGAAAGTATGCAAAGCCTAGTTCTTATATTCTTCCTTCCCACAGCTGTATGTGGAACTGGTGGTTAAGAATCCTCTGTGCTCTCTGGGCCAGACTGTTCAAAGTGAGCTGTTCCGCTCCCGGCTAGACTCCTATGTCCGGTCTCTGTCCTTCTTCTCTGCCCGAGCCGGGTGAAGTACACTACCTCATCCATCAGGAGGATTTATGAATGCCTGGGGCCCTCCCTAAATTGCAGTTTCTGAAGCTACTCTAGGCCCCTTGGCCAAACCCTCTCCCAGGGCAACAATCTCCACCCTGTCCCCCAGGAGTCTCTACATTCCCAAACCAGTCTGACTCTTCAGTTTTATTCGCGAGTTGATGCTTCAAGAAACACAGAATACAGAATAAACTTTTTGTCATCCTCTGTAGCCTGAGTGTGTTAGTTTGAATGGTACCTCCTGGTTCCGCCTAAGGGTAGCCACAGCCCTCCAATGTCTGAAAAGGGTTTGGCTCCTCAGTTTCCTAAAACTGCACTGTTGACATGTTGAGCTGGATAATTTTTTGTTGTGTTCTGTAGAACTTTAACAGCAATTCTTGCTGCGAGTTACTAGGTGTAGTACATCCCTCAACAACCCCTCCCTCCGCGTTGTGTCTTCAAATTTGTTCCTCGGGATAAAATCCCTCCAGATTGAGAACTGGTGGGCAGGGACGGGGTAGCTGACATGCGTCGGACGGACACAGTGGGAAAAACACATTCTGGAAATCAGGTCTTGTTGTCCCACAAGCACAGTACTCTAGCCAGAGATCCTTGGCCGGCGGGGCTTAAGCAGACAAACTGCAGGTTTGGCGGGGAGACTGTAGGGTTCTATGCAAATGAGGGGCGGGGCCTGCATGTTGATGAGTTGGGCCGTCTGCCTGCACTGCTGGGATCCCAGCGGGTCCCACTGCGGTTCGGGTTGAAGTGGCATCCCTCTCCCGTCATCTCTCCTCCCTGACCCCCTCCCTCTGACGACTGCCCTCAACCTTTACCCCCATCCATTTCCCCTCCCACCCCTTGCACCCGTGTCCCCGTTACCTGAACATCTCCGCCTCTGGGGCCCCCCCGAGTTGCTCCCTGGCTTCTGCAAAGCCCGCGACCTCCTGCAGCTCGCCCCCGCGGCCCGAGCCTGTCTGGCGGCTCCTGCATCAGCAGCCTCCGTAGCCTTCCCGCTTTCCCAGAGATCGCCCCACAAGGACCCAGGGTGACCGCCTCACTCTTCCCTGCTCCTCGGAGCCCCCTCCCTCGCCCAGCCAGCCGGCATGCAGGTGTCTATCGCGTGTACCGAGCAGAACCTTCGCAGCCGGAGCAGCGAGGACCGTCTGTGCGGACCCCGGCCCGGTCCCGGGGGCGGTAATGGCGGGCCAGCCGGCGGGGGGCACGTGAACCCTCCGGGGGTTGGAGGGTCGGGTCCCAAAGCCCGAACCGCGATGGTTCCCCGATGCCCGGCGCCTACTGGGGCGCTCCGAGAGAGCACCGGCCGAGGCACCGGCATGAAATACAGGTATGGGGTGGCCGGGCAGCCCGTCTATGCGTTCCTCTTTTGGGACCCCTGAGGCTTCCCGGGATGGCCGCCAAGACCCCTTCAAACTTCCCTGAAAAGGTCCCTGTTCATTCTAGCTCCTTGAGTCACTGGTGTTTCCCAACTTGGTCCCTCACCAAGGTTGACTGAGTCCTGTCAGATCCAGGGGATGCCTCTGAGCTTCCCCGTCATTGCTAGGAAGGCGGGATATGCACGGAAATTCCAGTCTGCGCTTGTGTGGGGTGTCCTTGGGTCGGCGTCCTGGCCTGAGCAGAGAGGCAGACGGCTTTTCGATCTGCCCATAAGGAAGGGCGCCTGATCCACATACTGCCCCCGCCTGACCTTAGTCCCGGTCTCCTGCGACCTTTCCAGGGTGTGAGCAGTGAAGAGGAAGGGCAAGGGGCTCATGAGAAGGACAGACCACATCTTTCATCCCCTTGCAGGAAGACAGGGGCTGGGTGGGGAGCGTGGGTGGAAATTTGTCTATCTCAGAGCACTGTGAGCCCGGGGCTCTCGGAACTCTCAGCGGGAGGAAGACGAGGGGCTCCAGCTGGGAGGTTAGCCAAGGTTACTGATCTGACCTGGCTCTGTCACCTGAATCTGATCTGTTCCATGTAGCAGCCCTGATTAGGAAACTGAGCTGACTACTTCGGTGAGGGCCCTTGGGAGGAGGAGAGGGCTCCCTCGTTCAGTCTTCATGAGCCAACAAGAGGGAGGGGAGAGGGCAAGACTTCCCTGCCACACTTCCTTCCAGCTCTTCTTTGCTAGAGGCTCGTACAGCCAGCAACCCTAGCTTGCCTTGAGTGCCTGAACTTGACTTGGTAAACTCTTCCACTCTGGTATCAGTCATTCTTTAGTGTGGCATTCCGATTGAGGGTCTCTTCTCACAAACTCGTAACAGCCAAACACATGTCAGAAAGCCCCCCACAGACGCCAGAGAGGATTCAAACACAGATGAGACTTCAGTCAGAAGACAAACCCGTGTTGTAGTAGGAGAGCACTGGACAGTGGCTCCACAGAACAGCCGCCTATTTGTTCACTGGCTCTTTGAACACTGTTTCAAGGGCTTCTGCCACAGGGAAAGTACCACCCAACCCTGTAGGCTCTCTAGGTCTAGTTTCTTTGGACTGAGATACCCTGTGTGTGTGGGGGGGGGAGAAACTGGGGCTGACAGCCTAGATCCCTAATGGAGAACCTTTCCTGCTGCTTCTGTATCCTGCAGGAACCTAGGGAAGTCTGGTCTTCGGGTGTCCTGTCTCGGCCTGGGTGAGTCAGACTAGGAATTAAGGGGGCATTTTTTTCAGAGCATGCCTCCCACAGTTCTTACGTACCTTGGCTTTTCTCTTGCAGGTACCTGGGTGACATTTGGTTCTCAGATCTCAGATGAGGTATAAGTGATGGGTCCTCAAAGTAGGGTGGGGCAGGGGTGGAGTGGGAATTAGAAGAATGAAAAATGTACCTGTAAAGGGGTTTGGACAAAAAGCATGGGGAAAGACCTGAAGTTGAAAGATGGAAGAAAGGGAAAGAATGTGGAAATCAGGGCTGAGGTGCCATGGGTTAGAGTGCAGCAAGGGAGGTAACTGAGGGGCCCTGGTTGATGTTCAACTCTTTCTCTCACCTCCCTAGACAGCAGAGGATGTGCTGACAGTAGCCTATGAGCATGGTGTAAACCTGTTTGACACCGCCGAAGTGTATGCAGCAGGAAAGTAAGGACTGGGGAAAAAGCTAAGTTACATTTGGAGGGCTGAGCAAACATCAGGGATTCTTGTTTCCCTCTAAAGAATACTTGGAATTCTGGGAACACTTAAGGTCCAACCTTTCAATTTATGGGATCCCTAAAGCATTATGGGAGTTGTAGTCCCAACATCAGTTCCTTTCTGGTTGAGGGGTCAATAGGGATACTATGCAATCATATTAAATAAAACCAAAAATATAACATAGGTATCAGCTATATACAGCTATTTGAGAATACCTGGATTTCAAACATGCCAGACCATTTCACCCACCTATGACTTCCTAACAGGAGTAGCCAAAACCTAGGATGACCAACTCCCCTTCTCCATCTGGAAAATACTTATTTTCAAGACTTGGAATCAGGCCAGGGATTTAGCTCAGTGGTTCCTGCACTTGCCTTGCTAGCCCAGGTTCCTTCCCCAGTAACCACATACAACAATGCTGAGCCTGGTGACTCAGGCCCACCAGCAATCAGTATCACATACTACAGTGCTGGGCATGGTCGCTCACCCCTATAATCCCTGCACTCCGAGAAGAAGAGGTAGGAGGATTGCTGAGCTGGAGGCCACGTTCAGGACCAGCCTGAACTACAAAACAAGACTATCTCAAACAAACAAACAAAACAAAAAAACTTAAAAAAAAAAAAAGACTTGGCCTCAATATCACATCCTCCAAGAAGCCTTTGCCCAACTATCCTACTTTGGTCACCATGCCCCTTGAACTTCCATAGCAACTTATACTACCTGCTGACAATTATGTACTGAGATATACCCATATTTGCTCCTCTATTCAGGACTTCTCCCTTCATGGAAATTGTCTTTCTTTTCTCTAAGTCCCTCCACAGAACTAGTACAGAGCAGACACTCCTTATGATTTGAAATCAACATGCTCTCAAAACGTGCATTCTGTCCAGGTACAGTGCCACATGCCTGCAGTCCCAGCTATTTGAGAAGCTGAGACAAGATCATTGCAAGTTCAAGACCAGCCTGTGTAATTTAGGAAGAACTTGTCTCAAAATAAAATAAAATGGCTAGGGATGTGGCTCAACAGATTAAGAGTGCTTCCCTAGAGTATGCAAAGTCCTGAGTAAAATCCCCAGTCCTGGGGTAAGGGGGTGGTGGTATACTCTTAAGTGATTAAAAAAAAATGAGATATACAATATTAAAATTTCAGTACTAGTCCTTCATAACAATTTTAAGACTTGTCACAAGTTAATTCCTAATTACAAATATGATGCTGAAGAACTGGGGGAACAATTTTATGGAAGGTGATAAAGACTAAGTGTGACAATCAGAAAACATTTTATAGATCAGTTGGAATCCAAGTCGAGTGTAGGTGGATAGGTGGGATTTTGCTAAGGCTCAGAGAAGGGGGAGGTCCACCCAGATGGCTGACACCAGCCAAAACAGACTCTTCCCTGTTTTTCACTAGTCTGTCCTTCTCTGGCCATCTTATTCTGTCCCTTTAGTACCCATAGGGCTTGATACAAAGTTGATATACAGCAGATATTTGTTGAATGAATGAAGCTGGGAGTGGTGGTATGTGCTTGTTATCCTAGCACTCTGGGAGGCTGAGCCAAGAAGATCAAAAGTTCGACTCAAACCTGAGCAACTTAGTGAGATCCTGTCTAAAAACAACAAATTCTAAAAGGGCTGGGATGTAGCTCAGTGTGAAGGCCTTGGGTTCAACCCCTAGTACTGAGAAAAAAAAAAAAAGTAAATTACTACACTCTAGCCCCAGAAGTCCCTCTTATTTAGTCCAAGATGTAGATGAGGAACCCATTTGGGTTCCTGGGTTTAGCTTTATTTTACAAGAAAGGAGAGGAGGGGGAAGAACCAATCTACCTTGGAGAGGTCAGTGCCTTTGCATATCTTTCTTCCAGGGCTGAAAGGACCCTAGGCAACATCCTCAAGAGCAAAGGTTGGAGGTGAGACTTTCGGGGGGTTGTTGGAGACATCACCCCAAATTCCTTTTGTTGCTGGTTCTCCCATTTCTCTTTTTTCCAGGAGATCAAGCTATGTTATCACAACCAAGATTTTTTGGGGAGGACAGTAAGTGGCTGACCCATCACAATTGGGGAGAAGATCCTCAAAAATGTGAACTGGGTATGGTGGCACACACCTGTAATTCCAGCGTTCTGGGAGACTGAGTGGGGAGGATCAGAAGCTCAAGCCCACCCTGGGAAATTCATGAAACTCTGTCTCAAAAAAAAAAAGAGGTAGAGATGTTGCTCAGTGCAGAGGCCCTGGCTTCAATCTCCAGTACAGTCATTCAACCAAGTGTGAATACATACAGGGTAGGGATATGGAGCAGTTGTGCTAAGGACCCTTATCATCTCAATTCTTCAGGAGTCCAGGCCAGTCCTGGCCCCTGTCTTTGTCACATCTTATCTCTGACTTACCTTTTCCTCCAGGGCAGAAACTGAGCGAGGCTTAAGCCGCAAACACATCATTGAAGGTGAGATTTGGAGACTAGAAACCTGAATGGCTAGGCATGGAGGCCAGAGGAAGTGGGAACATTTTCCAAAGCTCTGATTTGGAGAATTTAGGTTGCCATGCCAAGAGGATAAAGTTTGACTTCTTAGTAATTGGAACCAGGGCTCTCACCTTCCTCTCCTCACTCCTACTTCCAGGCTTGCGAGGATCTCTGGAGCGCCTTCAGCTGGGATATGTGGACATAGTCTTTGCCAGTCGCTCAGACCCTAACAGTCCTATGGAGGGTAAAAACAGCACCCTGAACTTTCAAAACTGGGCATTTCCTCAAACCTTCACCAAGAAGCCAGCCCCACACTCTAAGGCCTCCCAAGCTCCATAGCAGAGGTTTAGGCCCCAGGATTTAGGGACAGAGGCAAAGAACAGATCTAAACCTCTCTGGCTGCACAAAGACACCTAGGGTCTTAGTGGGGCAAGCAAAGACCTGCAGAACTCGACTCTTAAATGCCAGGGATCTGGCAGTGAGGCTGTCCCCCTCCTGTGTGCCTAGAGATTGTGCGAGCCATGACCTACGTCATCAACCAGGGCCTGGCCCTATACTGGGGGACATCCCGGTGGGGAGCTGCAGAAATCATGGTATGTGAACCTGCCGCCTCTGTCCCACAACTGGGACCTTTCTACACAGCCTTTCCAAACCCCAACACAATGGGGGAGGGGGCAAGGAAGAAAATGCAAGGAATGCTCTAATCCTGGTCTCCTCCCCACCTCAACCCAGGAGGCATACTCTATGGCCAGACAGTTCAATCTAATTCCTCCTGTGTGTGAACAAGCAGAGCACCACCTGTTTCAGAGGGAGAAGGTGGAGATGCAGCTGCCTGAACTCTACCACAAGATTGGTGTGCAGATCCTCATCCCTACCTTATCCCCCATCTCCACCATGGCATAGGTCCCTTTCCTATACCTACTCCTTTTTCTCTTAGGAGTTGGCTCAGTCACTTGGTCTCCTCTGACCTGCGGCCTCCTTACTAGCAAGTATGATGGGCGAATCCCGGACACTGGCAGGGCCATCAAGGTGAGATCTGGGGTCTCAGGATGGGTGGGCCAGGCTGAATGGACTGGTGTGTATGGTGGTGAAAGCTAGGCCTCCTGCTGATTCTCCTTGGCATCCAGGGCTACCAGTGGCTCAAGGATAAAGTGCAGAGTGAGGATGGCAAGAAGCAACAAGCCAAAGTCATGGACCTTCTCCCCATCGCCCACCAGCTAGGCTGTACCGTAGCCCAGCTTGCTATTGGTGAGACACTGCTAGTCTTGAGCACTTCAAAGGCCCTGAACTGCCTTGAGACTCCCCGAAACTATCGAAGGCTGTGCCCAGAGAGTTTTCCGTTCTTCAGAGACACTTCTGAGGTCTCTGTGTTCACTGCTTCCCCTGAGTTCTTTTTATTGTTTTCCTCCTTTCTTCTTTCCCTCCCCTGGTTCCAGCCTGGTGTCTCCGAAGTGAGGGTGTCAGCTCGGTCTTGCTGGGAGTGTCAAGTACAGAGCAGCTGATGGAACACCTGGGCGCCCTACAGGTGAGCTGGGGACTCAGAAGCAGAGCCCTTCTCTGCCACTTCCTCAAGAGTAAATGCTGCGCTGTCCGTCTCAGAATGGCCCTGAGGTCAGCCACGACACAATCTTTACTTTGACTGTGAAACGGCCAAGCCACAAACCTAGTCAAGGACCACAGCTGGGACTCTTTCCTTCCAGCGACCCACCTCCCGTGCTTCCCTCGGGCCCTCAACTCCAAGCCTCAGTAACAGCGTAGGGCTTGCCCTGCCCACCACCTTTTCTCCTCCAGGTATTGAGCCAGCTGACTCCACAAACGGTGGTGGAAATAGATGGGCTCCTGGGGAACAAATCACATTCCAAGAAATAGTCCATCGTGGGGCGCAAAGACCCAGCACAAGTTGCTTCACCGGTCGGAGAACCACCTCTCCAGTCCCGACTCGCCCTGGATCTTCACGCAGCCGCCAGAGCCAGGGTGGCCCCGCCCACTAGCTAGTCCCGGCTTCGAGTAGCGCTGCGCATGAACAAAGCCATATCCTTCCGCAGAGGGCCCCGAGAGAGAAAGTAGTCCCCCACCACCACCCCCCCTTGCCCCCGGCTGTGTCCCTGTAGGCCTTGCTATCCTGGGCGTGAGCTACAGGCCGTCCCCTCTCTACCTTTTGGTCTCGCTCCTTTGCTGTCTTCTCCCTACTGCCGAGGCCCAGAAAAATCCCGACAGGAACATGCAAAGTACCTCAAAAAAGGTCCGTGAACTGTGATGCAATAAGAACCCAATAAGTGAGTTGTCATGTAATCGGGGACAAACGAAATGGGTCTTTGCATTATTGGATAAAAGGAAGCCAGCTGGTCCTGGCAAGAAGTAAATGATAATTTTTGTCACTCTAGAGCTGTGCGTCCCAACGTGTGGAAATCAGGATTTAAATCTAGAACCAGTTTAATACCTTCTTGTGGAGAGTAAGGGTGGGGGATACGGTGACACAGCACCGACCTAGGCAGGGGGAGATATGACAGCAGGTATAGAGCGTGGGCTGGCAAAAATGGGTAGGGTGGTCTCCGAACACAGTTGGTGGTACTCTGCAGAAATTAGTGAGAGTGTTTTGGTTACCAGCAGGGACATGGGCTGACCAGTCAATCAGTCTAAGGACAAACCTTTGAGCCTTGAGCTGGACATCCTGCCTGGCGGTGGAGAACTGCAGTGTTGCATCTGGCAATAACCTTAAAGCAATAACAATGGCTCCTCTTCTACTGTAAGACTTCCCAGGGAACTGTAAATAAAAATCTCAGCTTGATCCTCATGTGTCTGAAATTGCAGGGAAGTTAGATACTAGAGTCACTGTCTCACATACTGGTTCTCTTATCTCTGATCATTAGAAAGGTCTCTGCTCTAGTTTTTCCTGTACAGTGACTTGAGAACAGGACACTTGGTCACTTCTCAAGGACAAAGTACCCCCAGACTGGGTCTTCCACCCCACTTTCTTTAGAACTTAGTGGCCTAGCTTCCTAGTTATGGTGCTCAATGTATGAAAGACTTAGCTGTCTGATATTCTTGGTCTTTTTGTTTTTAAAGGTATGTCAGCTGTACTTCTTCCCTTTTTGTACTTCTCCTCTAGTCTAATACATGCATGCCAAGTTTTCTCTGAGGTTGAGGATTTCCAATGTGCCAAAAAGAGGGAAAGTTCAGACCATCTCTGGCACAGGGGCGAGGGGCAGAGGGAGGGCAGGAGAGATGACAGAGTTAAAATTTTAAAAGGAAAAAATAAAACTAGGATCTGGGATTTAGCTCAGTGATTCTGGCGCCTGCCTTGCAAGTACAAGTTCCAGGGATTGATCCCCGGTAACCATATATAACAATGCCTGGATGTGATGACTGATGCTCACCAGCAATCAGTACCACATACCACAGTGCTGGGACAGGCTAGTAGTTTACACCTGTAATCCCAGGACTTGGGAGCCAGAGACAGGATGATGGGTGAATTCAGGTGCAGCCTGAATTACTAAAAAAACTTAAAAAAAAAAATCCAAAACCTACTAAGATCAGAAGATGCAGGTCACAGAAAGCTGAGAAATCAAATTGAGATGTCAGATACTGCCCCTTTTTTTTCCCCCAAAACACTCTGATTTCCTGGGTAGGTGGAAAATTCTAACCTTCAAAGATCACAAGGCAGGGGGCCGGGGAGTTAGCTCAGTGGTTCCGGCGCCTGTCTTGCAAGTGTAAGGGCTGGTGTCCAATTCCCAGGCAACCACATACAATACTGGATGTGGAGACTCACGCTCAGCAGCAATCAGCACCACATACCACAGTGCCAGGTGTGATAGCTCACGCCTATAATCCCAGCACTTGGGAGGCAGAGGCAGGAAGATTGCTGTGATGTGAGTTGGAGGCTGAGCTCAGGGCCAAGCCTGAACCACAAAGCAAGACCCTGTCTCAAAAAAACCTAAAATAAATAAATAAATAAATAAATAAATAAAAGATCACAAGGCAGAGGACGATGAGCTCTGCCCTCTTTAAATACAATTTACCATCTCCCTTCTATCCCTCCTCATCCTGCCTTGATCCTGAAGGTGGGAGTACAGACTAAAAGTGATTTCCAAAAGAGAAAAACCAGCGTGCCATTTGCTGGATGAGCAACCAACAGGATAAACTAATGGATTCTTACATCTGCCCATTCATCTCCCACTCATTTTGGAAGACTATGGAGGAAACAAAGAAGTAAAATGTATGACTAAAACATGATTAGTTCTGCAACAAACATACAAAACTTTATCAATTCAAAATATTACCTTCTTTAGATGTCCTCTTGAAGAGTTACAGACGGACTTCTTACAATGCTGCCTCTTCCATTGTTTAACATTTTAAAAACTCTTAGATACTTTCAAAAACAGTCTAGATTTGGGGGTGATGATTGTGTGTCAACAGATAACAGACAGAGGCTGGATTTGTTACTATTTTCTTTCATACAAAAACTCTTGTTACCATACCTCCTTTGTATTTATGTATTTGCTATATTTCTTACCTACTTCACTCATGAATTTATTCAATATTTCTTGTACTTTTCGAAACAGGGTCTCACTTTGTAGTTCAGGCTGGCCCTGAGCTCACTATGTAGTCCAAGCTAGCCGCGAACTCACAGCAATCCTCCTGCCTCTGCCTAGTGATACTGGGATTATAGGCGTGAGCCACCACACCAGGCGTTGTGGTAGGTGGTACCAGGAATCAAATTTAGAACCTCGCACTTGCCAGACAGATGCTGGAACCACTGAGCTAAATCCCTGGCCCTATCCAGTATTTGGTTATTGAGTCTTATGTCAGTGACAGTGATGAACCAGGCTCAGAACAGTCTTTGTGCAGTTTACTAATGGGAGAGACAAGTCACATACAAACTTCAGCTGTCTAATGTCCAGAGGAAAGTACGAGGTCTTAGTGTCTTTGATGAGTATTTTACATTATGAGGTTGTGCTGCCTGCAGAAAGATGAGGTGGTGTTAATCATCATGAAAGCAGGAGAGTTGGGGGAACAGCATATGTGAAGGCATTATGACAGAAAAGAAGCTGTGTTAGCTTTCTGCCACTTTGCCCAAATACCTGTGATAAACAATTTAAAAGGAGAAGTGGTTTATTTTGGCTCATGGTTTCAGTCCATGGTCACTTGGCCCTGTTACTTTTGGGCCTACGGTGAGGCAGTACAGTATGGTGGAAGAAATCATTCATTTCATGGTGGCCAAGAAGCAGAAAGAGGACAAGACTGAGATCCCAAAACCCCTTCAAAGGTACACTCCCAATGACCTAACATGCTTCCATTAGGCTCCACCTCCTAAAGCTTCCACCATCTCGAGATGGGGCCATCAGCTGAGGACAATATCTTCAACATAGCAGGGCCTAGGAAGACATTTAAGATCCAAACCATAAAAGACAAAGGTCTCCAGAGTGTCTAAGGAGTAAACAGAATCTAAAGCATAGGTGAGTCACAATACACAGAGCTTTTAGCATACAAATCTTAGGGATATTATCTTTATCCAGAGGACAGCAGGACAGCCTCTGTCAGTTATCTGTTGACACACAATCCTCACCCCAAAATCTAGTAAAGTCAATCAGCTTTAAAAAAAATTTTTTTTCATGATTCTATGGATTTGTTACTATTTTCATCTCCTTCACCAGCAGCATTCAACTGGCAGGCTGGCTGAACAGGAACACTCAAGGTCTCTCTCACAGGTCTGACAGTTCGCTCTAGATATTGGCTAAGGCATCTCTATTCTTCATGTGATCTCATCCTCCAATGGCCTAACCCTACTTCTATGGTGGCCTCAGGGTAGCATTCCAAGGGGACTAAGACAGGAGCAGCAAAGCCTTCAAAGGAGTAGGCTCCAGGTTTCTACCACATTCTGTTGGTAAGGCAGGTCACAAAGCCAGCCCAGACATAAGGGACAGGGAAGTGGACACCAATTCTTCATGGGAAAAGCAACAAAGTAACTTGACAAAGGAACGGGGGTGGGGCCATTCAACTATCACATCAATAGACTTTCAAGAGGAGAAGGCAGTGTGTGTGGTTGGTTTGAGCTTTGGAAAGATCTCTGGAAATAAGTGCAGAGAAATGCCTAAAGAAGGCCAGAGGGCCTGTCAACAGGCTGTTAGGAGGCTGCTGCCGGGGTCTAAGCAAGAGAAGATGGCAACTTGGACTAAGGTTGTGGGCAGCAAATAAAAGTAGGTGGATCCGAGAGATATTTAAGTAATAGAAAGACTGAGGCTTAGTGATGGGTGGCTAAAGGAAGATGAGGCCAAAGGAGTTGTCAAAGATAATAACTAGGTTTGTAGAGTTAAGCCAAGGAAGAGGTAGGAAACACTGTTCTCAGTTTGGAAGGGAGATCTTCAGAATTCTGGAAGATGAACAAGACTACACAGCAAGTGGCAGGATATACAAATCTTAAGCTTGGAGTGGTCCCCTAGCTATCAAACAATTTGAGTATATTTATATAATAAAATCTACCTTAAAGAATTAGAGTTTAGCCAGGTCTGGTGGTGCACATCGGTCACCTCAGTGCTTAGGATGTTGATGCAGGTGGATCACTGTGAGTTCAAAGCCAGCCAGAAGTAAACAGTAAGAGCTTGTCAAAAATAAAAAAGATTAAGTTTTATTACCAATTGAAAACGGTTAAAAATGTGACTCATATCTTTTCAGAAGGACATTCCAAAAGTTTTGAATTATAGCAGCTTCTCTGCTATATAGGTTTGATCTTAAAGAGGATACAGTTCAAAGTTCTGACATGGTTGTTTAAAATTAATGGCACACTCCTTCACAAAATACTATCCTTGAGCCAGGGATTTAACCCAGTGGTTCCAGCATCTGCCTGGCAAATGCAAGGTCCTGAGTTTGATTCTCGGTACCACATACCACAGTGCCAGGTTGTAGTGTGGCTCAGGCCTGTAATCCCAGCACTTAGGAGGCAGAGGCAAAAGGATTGTTGTGAGTTCGAGGCTAGCCTGGGCTACATAGTGAGTTCAAGGCCAGCCTGAACTACAAAGCAAGACCCTGTCTTAAAAAAAAAAAAAAAACTACACAGAAACAAGAACAACTCACTATCTAGATTTTGACAATTTAGTGGGGAAAAAAAATCTCCAAAACAAAGGTGCTCTTACATTACCTGGCATAAGCTGTAAATGCATGGGTGTACAGAAGCCTATCTTATCTTGACCAAAGATGGGTATTGAAAATGTGTACTGAGAAGTTAAAAATGAACATAATGCAGGCTGGCAGCCCAGGATGTTAGTAAGTTAATACTAACCTGGTATTTTGCCAGGTATCTGGCATATTTTAAGCACCTTACATATACAGGCTCTTTTAGTCCTACTATTGTCCACACTTTGTAGATGAGGAAATCGAGGGTCAAAGAAATTAATTTGCTCAGTCTTACAACTGCTGGTAGAGGCTAGGACTTGTACTCCAGTCTCCACAACAAACCTCGGCTGCAGATCCAGAAAAGGGACATAGAAGGCAGCTGGGTGTGGGTGTTGCATCTTGCAAGAATATAAATTGTGAGTACCACGTCCTGTTTACCTGTGGGGTAAGTCAGATCCTTGAGTCAGAAGTCATGCTGGGCTGCTTTGCTGGAGCCATCATAGTGTGTAGGTGTCCAGATATTCCGGAAGGAAAAGATTCCCAGCATTCCTAGTGGCCACAGTCCTGAAATCGAGGTCCTGCCGTAGGCTGAGCTGTCAGCTGGAATTGTACAATTTGAGAATAAAATGTGGAAATCCAGCTTTACAACAACACCGTGTGTGTGTGTGTGTGTGTGTGTGTGTGTGTGTGTGTGTGTGTGTTCACCTATAAGGTGATTAAGTGCACAACCAGAGTTACTGCCCGGCAGCATCCAAACATCCAAAAGCCCCTTAAAGCTTAGGCAGAATGGGCAGTACAACTAGCTTAGGAAATCTGCGTGGGGTTGTGACACTGAGCAAGTGACAAATAAGCTCAGGGTATCTGTGGACCTGAAAATTTGCACTTGTTACTAAGAGTGCTGGCGCTGGGCTGGGGATGAAAGAGTTCGTTGAAGACGGAACGAATGGTATGCGTCCAGGGTAGTACTGGCCACCTCTCCTGCTCTACCATCGCTAGCATTCCGGGCCTCGCGCCATCACCGCCTCCACGCGTGCCGCTGCTGGGAGTGGCCCGCCAGCCGCGTGACGCCTCGAAGGAGGGGCCTCACTATAAAAGGAGAAAGAGGCCGCGGCGCCCGCCCCAGGATTCTACCTGGGCTTTAGGAGCCCTCGTTTGTCCGATACACAAGTTTGGCCACATTAGACGGCCAATTAGAGGGCCCCCGAAAGCACGATGCAGCTCCTGGTGAGAGTGCCTTCTCTTCCGGAGAGGGGCGAGCTGGACTGCAACATCTGCTACCGGCCCTTCAACCTTGGTGGCCGCGCGCCCCGCCGCCTACCCGGCACGGCGCGCGCCCGCTGCGGTCACACACTCTGCACCGCCTGTCTGAGCGAGCTGGCCGCTCGCGGAGATGGTGGCGGGGCGGCCGCGCGGGTGGTGCGCCTGCGCCGAGTCGTCACCTGCCCCTTCTGCCGAGCGCCCACCCCTCTTCCACGCGGCGGCGTCACGGAAGTCGCTCTCGATCCAATCCTGTGGTCACGATTGGAGGAAAAAGCCCGCGCTGACCGCGAAAGAGAAGAGGCGGGGAGCCTAGCTAAAGAAAGCGGCGACGCAGACAGAGAGGCCGACGATGGAGGGGAGGAGTGCGAGAAGGGGCCGGGGCCTAGAAGTGTGGGGTGGCGCGCTTTCCGGCGGCTCTGGGACCGAGTCCTACTGCCAGCCCGCCGATGGCGTCGTCCGCTGCCTAGCAACGGTGAGGGGCGGTCCTTGGATGAGGCGGGGGCGTGCCTGCGGAGGAACGCTGGGGTGAGGTTGCACCCCCACCCCCAAATGCTAACCCTTCTTCTTTCCCCCAGTACTGTACTGCCCAGAGATCAAGGACATTGCCTGCATGACCCGGTGCACGCTCTGAGGAAAATGGAAGCTACAGCAGAAGGAAGGCGGGAGCTGCAGCCTCTGGGGCCCCTTAAGACGGGCTAAACGTCAACTCTACATCCTCTGTTCTGCTGGCGTTGGAGTAAGATGAGGAAGTTGAGCCTGGGGCAGGTGGGAACGCCCTGGAAGCTGTGCTTGCTGAGTTGAAGATGGCTCTAGGCGAACTCGCCCACCTGTACGGAGAGTGCTACTGTGTTTTCAAGATGGAGTAGCCCAGGTGATGTAAACAAACTCTTCGTTTCAGTGGAATAACAGGCTGTTTGGTTTGGCTTCTGTCAAGGTAGGCTGTGGTGTATAGGAGCAACCTATCCCATTTTAACAGCTGTCAGTGATTTGAAACTTTTTAAACAATGGAAGGCATGTTAATCACACTTCTCTAGCATGTACGGTCTCTGGAATGCCTATCTCCTCATTCCCAGTTGTGTTCCAGAAATGACTGAGGTGACTCCTTGCTATGATTAGGGGCCTTGCTTCATTTCCCAGTCTCCCTTCAGCCTGCTGGGGCAGATATCAGAAAGTCCAGTGGGCGTTTATGTAAGGCAATTAAGGCTTACAAGGAATGGAAGCAATGCCATTTAGTGAGGGCATCACGATTTAAATTTTTATATTTATATTATCTTCACAATGACACCCTAGCACTACTGGGAAAATGTGCTTATGTAATTTTAAACTTGTGTCCCATAGTGGGATACCATCTGTTGTATGCCATGAATTGCTTAGAGTCATAGTGAAGAACCAAAAGTGGTGTCACTAGGAGCATGTTAGAAGTGCAGAATTTCAAGATCCTGCTCCACACTTAAACTGCACTTTAACAATTTCTGTGATTCACGTGCAAACAAGTTTAAGCATTAGTCTAGATCCTAGCCACTCTACCTCACCATCTGTAGGCATAATATTTGAAACCTAATCCATTATACTACCTTACTGAAATTTCCAAAGTAACAGTCAAAGAAAACTTACATTTTTCTCGGTTAAAAATGTGAACTTAAGTATATACCTCAATTTGTTAGGGGTCTCCAAAGTTTATTTTTGAATGACAGACCATAAATGTATCCATTATAGGGTATAAGTATCTATTTTAAAATCATATTTTGCTATTTTCCTACCTTAAATCTCAATTTATATTCCCTTTTGAGAGTCCCTTTCCCCACCCTCTGTAACATAATACATTTTTAAATTTTTACTGCTTTTACTTCTTGGTATTTTATGTTTTGAGATTGTCCACCATTCTGTGAGAGTAATGACTGACTTGTGAATCTCCAGGGCCAATAACAGTGTTAATGTGTAGTATGTACTCAATAAATATTTGTTGGATTTATCTCTTTATTTTTTAATATAATCTTAAGAAGTGTCTGGGCTTAATCGTTCTCTGAGAGGGCCTGTTAGTGCACAGTACATGTCAAGAAATGTCTAGCAGTTGAAATCTTTAACAAGCTACACGTCTGACCACACCCCCTTAAAAAGTGTGTCTCTGCTCCATAAAGGGATTTAATCTGCAGAGCTGTAGCGACCTCTACCGACACTTAGGGGAACTGAGCAACTTGAAGGTGGAAAGGATGATCAAAAGGAATGGAAGATAGCTTTTAATCTTGCCAAGCAAAGTACTCCTACTGCTTGCTGCATTTCTGTCCAAGAAGCCCTTCACCCCTTCTGCACCCCAGGGAGGTGCCATGTAGGCCATGATCTTGCTGCTCACACTCCATTCCTACACTGAGCTCATGGCTGGGATGGAAAAAAGGACTCTAGTTTCAGAGAATGATCAAAGAGATAAAAATAAGGAAAAGAAAAAGCCACAAGATTTGAAAATTTTTAAAAGTGAAAGATGGATAATGTGAAATGGCAGAAAGAAATCTTTCTTATCCCTTGCCCCTACCCCAATTCCCCCCAGCCAAAAATAACAGCACACAGAAAGGAAAGTATAATTTATATGTACAACCAATAAACCTGATACAGAAGAGGGGATTGGGACAGACCAGGAGTGGGTGTGAAGAGACTGGGAAAGGGGAAGCAAGAAAGTGAAGGGGCAGTGAAAAGGAAGTGGGAGGTTCGCCATGCAAACTGCCACTTCCCTGGCCCCTCCTGGGAAACGGGGTATGCCCACATCTCCCCAGCCTGCCTCCACCGTGTTGCTCTGGTCCCACAGATGAGTCCCTTGACTAGGCCCCCTGCCTGCATGGCTCACATTTAATCTGTATCCAGGCCTTGATGAGGGAGGGTAGAAGTCCCCCAGGAACCTGAGCCCCAGAGTAGGGGCCGACCCCATGTCTGGTCCACTTCTCCTGCCTTTTCTAGGTTACCTGGGTTCCTAGAACAGGTTGGGGAGCTCCTCTTTGGCTTGAAGGAGTTACCATCCAACAATTATTGGCCCCTAGAGGGGAGGGGAAAGTTCCAACACAAGATGGTGGTACACAGGAGATAACTGAGCAAGTGAATGGTGCCTTTATTCTCAGGCAGAACAGCAATTGACTTCCTTCTTTGTAGCTGCTCCACCCTCCATTTGGGGAGAGGCAGGGGAAGGTTAACATGCAGCTGCCCCTCCTCTTCCCTTCTCCCTTCCAGGGCTCATTTTCAGCCCTCTCTAAAAGCCCCCCTCCCTTTGAAACTCCTCTCCACAGAAGTTCCTAAAGGCCAGGCATGGTTAGTACCACTTCTACAGGAGGTGGAGCTGATATTGCAGGCAAAGAGACTAGGGAGGGCCAACCTCTTTCCTCCCCACAACCATGTACTGGGAAGCTGTGTGTATTTGGCAGTGGGGGATAAAGGTATTTGGAAGACCCTGCTAACTATCTCCCATCCAGACCTCTTCACACCAGCACAGTCTTCAAAGCGTGGTGGGAAAGGTACCTGGGGATGGAGAAAGACAAGGGGCCCTTCTTGAAGAAAGAGTTATAGAGGGGCAGAGGGGCACCTAGCCCAGTGGTGGCCCAACAGATGGGGAAGGTGGAAGGTTGGCAGAAGGCCCCAGAGCCTGGGCATGGGGTTGGCCTCGGGATCGGGGCCTGGGTGAAGGGCACGCCTGGGATCCAGTCAATCGTCTATACAGATCACCTCCCCGGCTCGGGGCTCCTTCCGATCCAGCCCGTCTGACATCAATGCCCCCACCATTTCCTTCTCCTTCTTCACCAGCACTGGAGGGCCGTTGGTGGCGGCTGCTTAGGAAGGGAGTAAGGAATGGTCAATTCCCAAATCATTCCCAACATCACTTCTGACAGTAGCGTATTTTCACTTATAGGTCACCTCCTGACACGTCTGATTTTCCTAGATATAAGGGTGGGAAGGCCACGGCAGACATCTCCCCCTAAAATTCCCCCCCCCCGCCCCCGCCGCCACATGACTGAACAATGTTCTCCTCCACCTCTTAAGATTTTTGCTTTCTCTTGAGGTGACCCAGATGCAAGGCCAACAGAACTACTAAAAACCTGGGTGGTTTTTACAATGAGGATAGAACAAAGCCCAGAAAAGCTTGATTCCCCAAGAAAAGCTTGATATTCCCAAGAAAAAGTCAGGCTGGAGGAGGACAAGCAAGAATGAAGCTGAGCAGAGGAAGAATTAAAGAAGCAAGAAATAGGAAACCACCAGCTGACCTGTTATGAAGGACCCTGCCGGCATCTGGCTGTAATTGGCGCCTGCGGCGGCCAGGGCCCCTACGGGCGCGGCGCTGAAGGGCGCCCCGTACCCTGGAGGTGTGGCGTAGGGACCCGGGGGGAAGGCCTGGAATAGAGAGCAAGCGCGGGTTAGTGAGTCCATAGTCTTTGAGAGAAGCTATGTGGGAGCACGAGCCACACTCTATAGCTACTGAGGGGCTGACAGGCAGGGAGACTCAAGGGTGAGACTGGTCTAGCAGGTTGTTTTTCCACATGGTATAGGGTTCTGCTGTGTGTATGTGTATGTGTGTGTGTGTGCAAGAGGAATACCAACAGGGAAAACGAGTTAGGGGGAAAGAGGGTTACCGGTGTGGGGTGAGGCTCCGTGCCCTTGCTGGCCAGCCGGCTGAGGATGCTGCGCTCGGACATCTGAAGGCGGGCTGCGATGGGGGGTATTCGGGACAGCGTGGCTGGCAGGCGGGTCACGTCCGCCTTCATGTCGCTCAGCAACTCCTCCAGCTGGTTCAGAACTGGGGCCCGGGCCACGGAGAAAGAAGGGCAAGAGAGGGAAAGAGAGAGATGGAGCCAGGAAAAGTGACAAGGAGTCATATGGACAGATGTAGTCAGAAAGAAGATGACAAAAATGTCAAAGAACCAGATCAAGTGACAGACGAAAGTGACAGAAAATAGAAAAAAAAAAAGAACAACTCAGGAAAAAGGAAGTGTCAGGATAAGAGAGGCCAGACCACCATAGAGAACAGATGGAAAGAAAAAGGGAAGATGGAGAAAAAGAGAGGTAGGGAGGGACATTGGAAGACACAGGGGCGGGGAGTTGTCAGAACATCCCATACTGGAAGAACGAGGTTTGGGGGTCGGGGATGATGGGGAGGAAACAGTCAGGAGGCGGGAAGTGGTCAGTGGTGTCAAAGATTACAGGGATCAAGGTTTTAATACATAAGGGGAGAAGAAGTTAAAGGGTCAGCATTACAGATTTAAGGAATTAGAACAGGGATCAAAGGGGCCAGGAGTCAGTCACTACACCAGGCAGAGTTAGCTGGCTAGAGCTTTGGGGTTTGATCTCGTTATCAAGGTAAGAGGCTATGGGAAAAGGGCTGAAGGTCAAAGGGAAGTTTCATAGGGTAGGCTTGGAGAGGCAGGTGGGCTGTGGTTTCTGCCTCATGGAATGAGTGATGATGTGAGGGAATGTGATCTGTGAGATCAAAGCTAAGGACATTTATGGTGTGCACAAAATCCAAGGTCTCAAACTGGGTGACATTAGCAGCATGGCAGGTGTGCAGCAGGGCCAGGGAAAAAAAATCCCACTGTGTGGAGGGGACATGCATCCAGGGAGGTCCCTACTGGGCCGTGACATGAACACTCTCAAGCATGGAGGAGGTTTGGTTTGCACAAGTACTAGAAGCTAAAAACCAAGAGGGTGCCAGGTGGGTCAGGGTAGGGTTAGAGGTCAGAGGGGGTGGTTCAGAGGGTAAAGGGGTAAGGGGTGGGAAGATTTAAAGGGGTGCGGGGTGAAGACTTACGCAGCGTTGTGGGCCCTCCCCCGCGCGGGGCCGCCGCGGCCCTTACCCTTGTGCAGGACGGCGTTGGCCGGCTTGTTCCCCGCCAGCGACTCCTTGGAGAGGTGCTGGTGGCTCTCAGCCAGGCACTCGGCCTCGGCGAAGCGGGCGTGGAGGGCCATGGCGGGGTGCGCCGGCTCCTGTGACAGGTTCAGGTAGGCCGCCCGCCGCAGCTGCTCCTCAATCACCAGCGCCTGCTCCAGGAGCTGAGGGTACGGAGTAGGGATGAAGGTAGGGCTCTGCCAGCCACAAGTGGGCAACACCAGAAGAGGACACAGCACTGGAGACTCACCCTGCCCTCACTGCAGGCCCATGGCACCCACATCTCCACACTGACTCTGACCCCAGCATCAACCCCCAATCCAGGTCACAGTTTCCAACACAAGGTTAACTTTGGTCTTGGCCTCTGGTGTTAACCTTCCTTTTCTGGGTTTTGAGAAGATCTGGTCCTACCACTGACCCAAGCCCCTCTTCAACCCTATTCCTTTCTTCCTTTATCCCCACCTTGAACCTCCGGGCCAGGAACTTATTTTTCATCTCCAGAAAATTCCCCTTATTGGCTTCAGTTTTAAATGGCTCATTGATAATGGCAAACTGAGCATCGTTCTGGATATCTTGCCACCGTGCATAGCCATGGCTGCCGATGAAGCAAAGGGGGCCATCAAGGAATTTAACAGGGATAAGCTTGGCTGTGAATACTTTTCCTTTTTACCCGTGACCTCCCCAAATGTGGCACAGCCCCCTTCCCTGATGTGGGCTCTTCTCTGTAGTTCCCCTTTCTCCTGTTTGAGAGAACCCTTTTCTTCTTGCACTGTATCAAAGGATACAGGACGATCCCAGCCAGAAGCCAATAGTCATGTCTTCGGTGCCATATCTCATTGAGTTTCCCTGAGGAAATGGCTGCCCGTTCCTCATTCTGCCACAGTGTATGAAGCTCTAAGGAGAGGACAACACACAGAAGAGGCATCAAGGGTTTGCAAACCATATCCGGCCTGGCAGGTATGAGCAGGAAACTGACAGAGAACTAAAGGTTCCTTTGGAAGAGTGGTCAAAGGCTACATTAAAGGTAAGGAATAGATACAGACAGCGTTCAGGTTAAGACTGAGACTAAAGGTGGGATTAGAGAGCTGTGGAGTTAATGGTTCACTTAAGTAAGATTTAGAGCAAGGCTGAGAGTCAGCATGCACCATTTCATTGGGAGGTACTTGGAATTAAAGGCAGCAGAGCAGCCTCAGGCAAATGAGAAACTTCAAGAGGACTAGCGAAGACCAGATAAGAGGTGAGAACCTCCCCCACCTGTGAAACCACCATCAGCAATATTGAACATGAACCGAGGCTTCTCCACCTTCTCCTCACGGCGCCCATTGGACCGTGGCTCATCTCTAGGTGGCCCAGGTCGAAGCTCCCGGTCCCCTTTTACATCGTCTGCTAGGGTAGATGGAACATGACTCATACCTCAGAACAGCCTCCTATATCCCAGGACTAACTCCCTATACTGTACTGGTCTTTCCAAAAGCTACCCACCCAGAACCCCAGGCATTTGGTCCCCCCGACTCCACCTCCCCTGACCCCCTCAGGGGCCCACATATCCAGTCCTTCCACCCATTACCTCTCTTGCCCAAATCCCCTGTCTCCCCCTCCGGCCTCTCCCTGTGTTCCTGTCCATCCAACGGCTTCTCCTCCCCCCTTTCTCCCGGCGTCGACTCTGTGGCTGTGGGTGGGGGGAAGGGATAGGAAGGGAAGTTGTCACCTTATCCCCTGACTCTGGAAGAGAGAATTCTCAGATTCTAATCCCTTTACCGCTCAGGTCATGCACCCACCTGACTTCTCTCTGTCCCCTCGGTACCCAGGTTCAGGCTCCATCTCTCCAGGTACTCCCGGCACTTCATCATCTAGAGGAGTCTTCCTTGGCTCCAGCCGCTCCCCGAGTGATGGGGCTGGGCTGGGGACATCGGCCTGGATTAGGAGGAGAGTCAGGATGAGCTGAAGGGCACCCAGGCACCTGGCTGCCGGGACCCCTGCAGATCCCTCCATTTCCTCTCCTCAGAGGGACAAGGTGGTACACACCTCTGTTTCCATCTTCTCTACAATTTTGTTATTCTTCTCTGGCTTTTCATCATGATTTTCAGCTTCATCCTTTTCAAGAGGTATCCTTATGACATCTCCTTTCTCACTTGGAGCAGGAGTAGCTGCAAGGGGAAGCAGAGCTGAGCACTAAGGTTTTCAATAAGGCTGAAATATATTCCAAAGGTTCATGTACTGAAATTTACTCCCTAATGTGAGGCATTAGGAGGGTGGAAACTTAACTGAATACGGTGTGTAGAGATGGGACCTCTGAGACGTAGAGGATTAGATAAGGTCATGGAAGAGTCCATATAACTAAATCTAAGTGGCTTCTAAGGACAGAGATTAGAACAGACATGCATACTCTTGCCATGTGATGTCCCAAATTATCTCAGAACTCTGCCCCTTGAAAGCCCCTACCAGACGTGGCTTTTTCACCTTAGTCCTCCACAACCATGAGCTAAAGGAAATTTTTCTTTTTTTTTGAGACAGGGTCTCGCTTTGTAGTTCAGGCTGGCCCTGAGCTCAGCCTCCAACTCACATCACAGCAATCCTCCTGCCTCTGCCTCCCGAGTGCTGGGATGACAGGCGTGAGCCACCACGCCTGGCACTGTGGTATGTGGTACTGATTGCTGCTGGGTGTGAGTCTCCACACACAGTACTGTATGTGGTTTACAGGGGATCGAACCCAGGTCCTTGCACTTGTAAGACAGGTGCCAGAACCACTGAGCCAAACCCCTGGCCCAGGAAATTTTTCTTTATAAAGTTATTCCACCTCATGTATCTCATTACACTAATGCAAAACAGACTAATAAGGAAGGCAGAGGTTCCCCATCCTGATTCCTGACTTCACTTCTATTTGTTCTGACGTCCCAACTCCTGGTTACCAGGTTTAGAAGTGCAAGGACTATTGGTAGCAGAAGCCTCAGGAGTGGTCGGAGAAGTTTTGGTAGGAGACGAGGCTCTGGAGGAGCGCTTGGAGTCTGCGCTGGGGTCAGGCATCAGCTCTGGCATTGACCAACGTCCATTGATGTGCTCAAACTCCTGCACCTAGGGAAGGGGCATGGCAGGGGCAAGGGTCAGCTCCAGGCATTAAATAGCACGTATCCGGTCCCCTCTGTCTTACACCAACCTGAATATAAAACTCAAGAATAGAAAGCAGAGGAAGAAAAGAGCTGAAGTGGCTAGAGTGATTCTCAAGCTGAGGGGAAACTGATACCTTCTTCTTGACGAGAGACATGACTCCAATGCGGGTCAGCACCTGCTGGCGACTCAGTCCTTCTCGAGGGACGCCATCAGCAAAGGTTTCAGAGCCGTCTGCACCAGGCTCACACAGATGGCGCATGAACAAAGACACATATGCCCTGAAGAGCATGGGGGTGGGAGGAAGGTTAGGAAGCCTTAGAAGGTAAATGAAGCAATGGGGGAAGCAGAGATTTCTGAAGCCCTGAACTGTGACTCCCCAGGCACCTCCAAGGCTTCCTTACTGGGCCTCTCGCTCTTACCGGCCTCCAAATCTTAACCCTACCTAACTATCCCTCTGCCGCCCTGCACTTCCTCGCCCTTGGTACTGGACTCCATCCCTAGGCCCCATCAGTCAGCTCTTCATCTCTCCCACCACGTTCCTTCTGCCAAGTTATCACAGCCAAGTAAGTGTAAGGCTAGACCAGCCCAGGAGAGGAGGGTCCTTCTTTAACTGCCTCTCCCATGAGGGAGGATGCCAGGCCTCTACTCTAGGCTTGGCTGAGGGGAAGTGGAATAGGCTGAGCCCACCTCCCAGGAAACCAAGCCAGGAGATATTATATGGGCAGGGAGCATGGTGATCAGTTGAGTAAGGTCACATCATATGGCAGCCATGAGGAAGAAAGCAGTACCTGAAGTTCTTACTCCCAGCCCAGCTCAGCCCTAAATCACCCACACTCACTTAAACTCCTTTTCAGTCTTGCCCCTCAGGTCCCGCACCAGCCACTGCGTGGTGAAGGCATCCTGTGGTGGCATCCCCCAGCGCATCACAGCATTGAGGAACGCCTTCCGCTGACGGGTATTGAATCCCAACACCTGAGGGTGGGGCAAGGAGGCAAAGGCTATAAATGACCAGGGGTCTCAGGTCTTAGTCCTTTCTACTCTCAATGACCCAAACATCAATTTTCCATGCTTTACCTCATCCCTTTACCCAGTGCCAAGCCCTCATTCTCTGCTTAGAAAACTCATAAGAAACCTGGGCCCAACTCTCACCTCTATGTTGCCTCCAACTCGAGCCAGCAGTGGAGGCAGTGGCTTATCCTTTTCATTCCTTAGCTGCCTTTTTGACTGTCGACGTCCTGAGGGTATGGGTGACACCAGTTAATAAGAGAACCACTACCCTCTCTGATTGCCAGTCGACCCCTACACCCTCTTCCCATGAGATACAGAACACAGACCAGTCTGTGTCATGTTCACTCCTAATTTTCTTCCTAGTAATTTAGAAATACCAACCCAATGAGTCTGAAAGAATCAAGTCATATGTAAAAGTGAATAGCAAATACTCAACACAAGCAGGCAAGATAACTGGTGGGTAGGTAAACTAATAATAACCTTCTGGGTTGGTTTTTTGTGTTTGTCTTTTTAAATGAGATCTTGCTATTTTGCCCAGGATAGCCTTGAACTCCTGGGCTCAAGTGATCCTCCTGCCTCAACTTTCTGAGTAGCTTGGACTTGGAGACACGAGCCCCCATACTCAGCTACCTTTCTGGATCTAAGAGTATCTAAGCCTACATGATTATACACTTCCAATTTTTTTTTTTTTTTCTTTTTTGAGACAGGGTCTCGTTTTGTAGTTCAGGCTGGCCCAGAGCTCAGCCTCAAACTCACATCACAGCAATCCTCCTGCTTCTGCTTCCCAAGTGCTGGGATTACAGGCGTGAGCCAACACACCCAGCACTGTGGTATGTTGTACTGGTTGCTGCTGGGCGTGAGTCTCCACATCCAGTATTGTATGTGATTAACCGGGAGTTGAACCTGGGTCCTTGCACTTGCAAGACAGGCGCTGGAACAACTGAGCCAAAACCCTGGCCCTACACTTCCAATTTTAACAGTGAAGAGATCATGGGCATTTTTTTTTCTTTCATTTAACATTTTTATTTGATAAAAACAACTGGGCCAGATGTGGTGGCACACCCCTGCAATCCTAGCACTCAGGAGACTGAGGTAAGAGGACTGCCATGAATTGAAAGCCAGCCTGAGATACACAGTCAGCTCAAGACCAATCTTAACTACAAAGTGAGACTGATTAAAAAACCAACCAAAACACTTTGGAAGTGAAATGGGAAGAGCTAAAGAAGAAAGTCAGGAAAACATGTCACCTTCAGGCCGCTCGTCAAAGTCTTCATCTTCTTCCTCTGAGCCCACTGAGTATTCTGACTGGTTATCTGTGAAGGTACAGCAGTTAGTAATGATTCCTGGATAAGACATACTAGGGCTCTTTCTACCTGTATTCCTTCCCACTGGGACTTCTCTACCTTCAACCCAGCCTTGGCTCTCTCAGGGATACTAGACTGCTTGCTCCCCACATGCCAACTCTGGGCCACTTATCCTGAATCGTCTGTACTCACTACCTGCTTTGGTCTCTTTGCACCTCAACCTCTGTCACCTAATAATGATTGAAAAGTGAAGCAGTAGCTGTCAGCAATGACCTCTGGATGTCCCCAGGATCCCTCTGCAACCCTGAGGTATTAAAACTGTTGGCAGACCCACCTGACCTTGGAATAATTCCTACTGACCCTTCCTGATAATTTTCCCTTCAGCAGGGAAAGGCCCTGAGCTCTTGGCTCTGGCCTCCAAGGCACTCCTCATCCTGTCCTCCCTTCTTGTCTCTTACATTCTAAGGCAATCCTCACCTTGGTCCTCCTGGGCAGCATCATTGTAGTTGACTTGCTTGCGAACCCGCTTGCCCTTGCCTAGGTTCCGGGCTAGGTCTTCCTGCTGCTGCTCATAGTGATGTCTCAGCAGCTTCTCCCAGTAATCAGGATCCACGTTTTCCTCCTGCTTGATGATCTCTCGCTCGATCTCCTCAATCTGGAGGGGAACAGAGTGAAGGCTGGAAGCTTTCTTCCTACAAGTCCTTGGGTAGCATCAAGATTTCTACTCTCCTGCCTTGGCCACTCACTGCTCCTTCATCTCCTTTTTAGCTTGGCATCAAGTTTGTGGGACAACACATATTGCCTCTATTGTTTCTTACCTGAAATGTGCTTCTCCCTCTGTCTTCTTGACCTCATCTCTAAACCTGTCCTCTATTTTCCTCTACCTTCCTCCTGCACTAAAATTAGGAGGTACCCATACGTGTTTTTCAGAACTTTCTGTGCCCACGTCTGTCTCCAAAGTCCAGTCTCACCTAATAGACTAGTTTCTTGAGATCCACTATCGATCCTTCCTGGGGACTAAGTTGAGAACACAAAAAATAAGAGTGGGAGAGCTAATTCAAGGTTTGTTTTGGTAAAAGAGAACTATCTTTTAGAGATGGCCTGGGACAGACAGCAGCAGAGCCTGAACCAAAGCCTCTTACCTTGTCTTCTTCCCGTACAACATACTGTGCCACCTTGAAAGAGCTGAGATACTCATTCATGTTCTGCACATCAGTGTCCTCAGTTGCATCCTGGTTCCGGTCCAGCAGCCGAGCGATGGCCTCATTGTCATAGTGAATCACACTGCTATCCTCCTCCTTGTTCTCCCCTGTTGGAGACAGGGGACAAAAGAGAAATTAGGGTTCCAACCAGAAACTCAGACATAACTTTAGCAAAGACAGAGGAAAAGCTCTACGCTGTTTCTTTCATGAAGGGTGCTGGAGGGAAGGCTCTTTCCCGGGAGTCCGTGTGAAGGCGCTTGTTTTGTTTGTTTGGAAAGGCAAATCTCCTCCAAAGACCAATGAAAAGATGGCCCTTCTTTTTTTTTTTTTTTTTTAATTGAAATCTTTATTGGTACATTACATATACACATCATGATTGCACTCCACAATGGGAATTTGTACCAGTATGAGACACAACTTAATTCTCATTTTTTCCCATAGCCCTACCCACCCTACCATCCCCCATATACATAAAATTTGTTTCCTTTCTTTTTCGTTATAATCTCATTATTTTTCCCCTTCAACCTATTTCACTTTGAGTATTTTCTATTCCACAATATATAACATATGATTCTTGCTTTGTAGTTCAGGCTGGCCCTGAGCTCAGCCTCAAACTCACATCACAGCAATCCTCCTGCCTCTGCCTCCCAAGTGCTGGGATTACAGGCATGAGCCACCATGCCCGGCACTGTGGTATGTGGTACTGATTGCTGCTGGGCGTGAGTCTCCACACCCAGTATTGTATGTGGTTACCGAGGATCGAACCTGGGTCCTAGCGCTTGCAAGGCAGATGCCAGAATCACTGAGCTAAATCCCTAGCCCAACCCTTCTTTCTTTACAGCCTGTACAAAACAATCTGTGTTTCTCTAGGGGGATTACAGAAGAGAAATGCTCAGAGGAGAGCAAGGGCTTGACATCAGTGAGCAGCAGCAAAGGTTCTTACCCTCATTTTCATCCTTGAACAGTTCCTCAGTGCCAAATTTGAGGATGTCATCAAGCTCCTGCTTGGACATGGAGCCTGCCTTGGAGCCTAGCCCGGGCCGTACCACCAGGTGTGTCAGCATCATCTTTCTCTTGGCCACCTGTGTGATCCTCTCTTCCACAGATGCACGAGTCACAAACCGATAAATCATTACTTTGTTGGCCTGGCCAATCCTGTGGGCACGACTAAAGGCCTGCAGGGGTGGGAAGAGGTAGGGGTGCGTCAGGGGAGTGACAGGGAGAAGCAACCGCATGTTTGGGAGATGAGGCTGTAAGGCGGCTATCATTTTCCCTCCCCAAAGAGATTTATTTAACCCACCTCACAGTATGATACCTTCTGTGAATACACATCTATCACCCTGCTAAAAGGTACAGGGGTATAAATTCCTACCTGAATGTCATTATGAGGGTTCCAGTCAGAATCGAAGATGATGACAGTGTCAGCAGTGGCCAGATTGATGCCTAGGCCCCCAGCTCGGGTAGATAGGAGGAAGCAGAATTGTTGGGCCCCAGGAGCTAGGAGGTGAGAATAAGACTGTGTTTTTCCTATACGCAGAAGCTGTCTGTTGCTAGATGTCTCCTACAGTCGACCATGCCCCCAACTCAAAGTCTCAGTTTCCAATATTCCCCGACACCAGCCTCCCTCCCATCCTAGGGGGCTGGCACAGGCTTCTTGGGCCTCTGATGCCCACCAGGGACCAAGGCACCTCCCCCTCACCATTGAACCGATCAATGGCCTCCTGCCTCAGGGCGCCAGTGATGCCACCATCAATGCGCTCATACTTGTAGCCTTCGTAGTCTAAGAAGTCCTCCAGCAAGTCTAACATTTTGGTCATCTAGAGCAAGGGAAAAGAAAGGTGTCTGAAATGTCAATGTGGTGGTTGGATGGATCTATTTGAATTATCCTTTACGTTTAACCCTAATCCTCACATGTGAACCCCTGAACTGTCTTAAGTTCCCTTGATATATTTCTTCCTGGCATCCTTAGACTTTCATTTTTTTATATTCTTTCCATACTGTCTTGATTTAAGATAATTTCTCCTAAGACAGTTTCTCTGAGACCCATGAAAAGATTTCAGAAAAATCATCCTCACCCACCAATAAGGCAAAGAAATGATTGTACCAAGAAGGGACCCTGCCCCTGTACAGCTAAAAAGGAATAAATTTCAGCTTTCAACAACCTTAGGACCCAGGATCAGTGGGCAAGAATAAACAAGAATGCCAGACACTTGCGGACAGGATCTCCTAATCTGTTATACCAGAGCTGTCACAGGAAAGAAGGGAACAGCTAAAGCCTGGCTGTTGAGGAAACAGAAGGCAGGTACAGGGAGAATGGAGGGAATGGAGCACCTGTGAGAAAATGAGCACTCGGTGTCCTTGTTCCTTCAGCTTCCTCAGCATCTTCTGCAGCAGCATGAGCTTCCCTGATGACTTAATAAGCGCTCCACCCTCATAAGCCCCACTGGGGAGTTTTGGGGACTCCTGAAAAGGGAGGAGAAAAGAGAAGAATGAATGGAGAACCAGGTCCTCTTTTACTGTGCCTAGCCAGCCAGAAGCCCAAATCCAGCTTCTACAACTTTCAAATCCCACCCCTTTGGAGATAGATCCTTGACTTCTGGCTTAGCTCCATCTATCTCAACATGACCCTGCCTGGATTTCCACAGAATCAGGCATTTGAGCAGCTCCCTGCTCTGTGCGTTTACCATAGCAGCCACAGGAAAGAGGTATGGGTGGTTGCAGCACTTCTTAAGATCCATCATAATATTAAGCAGCGATACTTGGTTCCCACCGCCTCGTGAATTCAAGGCCTCAAAATTTCGAGTTAGGATGTATTTGTAGTATTTCCTAGAGACCAAGGTGGGGCGTAGGAGAGACACAGTAAAGGAAGCAATTATAATATTGTAGCTAGTCACCAACTTTTGGAAGGCTTCCACCCAAGTCCCCAATCCGGGGCTAGGTAGCCTGCACTTTGTCTCACTTTTGCATTGGGCTCAGCTCCACTCGAACAATGAGTTCTGTCTTGGCTGGCATGTTCTTAAAGACATCCGCCTTGAGCCTCCGCAGCATGTGTGGCCCCAGCAAATCATGCAATTTCTTAATCTGGTCCTCTTTGGATATGTCAGCAAATTCCTCCAGGAAACCCTCCAAATTGCTAAAAGCCAGGAGGAGATAAAGAAATGAACAGATTCAGTCTCTGTCCCTGATTCCAGGCTCTATTCTCCATCTCAGATTAATCTTCTGCCAGCTTCCCTTAGTGAGCCACTTACTTAAACCTCTCTGGGGTGAGAAAGTTCAGCAGATGGAAGAGCTCCTCCAGATTATTCTGTAGTGGGGTCCCTGTCAGCAGCAATTTATGATCTATCTTGTAGCCATTGAGAACCCTGAAAAACTACAAGATGGGGCAAAGACATGCAAGAAAAACAGCTTATCAGTGGCAAGTGGATGACCACTGTATTAACACTTTCCTGTGTCCCCCAGATCCTATTTCCTCCAGGACCAGAGGATCCAAATTTTCTGACTTCTCACCAGAGGTTCCCAGAAACTCTGCCTCACAAACTGCAACAAGTCCCCAGAATTTGTTCTCTATTCTTTTTTTTAGAAGCAAGGAAAGTAGAAGGCCACAGCCTCAAATTTCTCAGCTCTGGGAATCTTAACCTACCTTTGACTGGTTGTTCTTGAGTCGATGGGCTTCATCCACCACAAGACAGGCCCAACGGATGGAACCAAGTGCTGCCTGATCAATGGTGATCAGCTCATACGATGTCAGGAGAACATGGAACTTCACCTGTGCCTCCCTCTGCCAACAAAACATTGCCCACTCAGCAGCCACTTGACACCTTTGCACCTACAACTCTAGCTCTCCTTCTTTACCTGGACACCTGTCCTAACTGTGACTCCTACAGGAAGCCAGTTATTCTGTCTTCCAACTTCAAATCCACACTAAGATTACTGATGATGACCATGACCCTCGAAACTTCCACCCATACGTCTGTACTGACAGGTCTATGTGTGCTGGAGAATACCTACTGTGGAGTACAGAGGAATGAGAACAAGTGGAGCAAAGGAGGGAAAGGGCAAGTGAAGATAGAGAAACTGAATCTGGGCCGAACAAATGAGAGATCTGAGGGGTTTAGAGCACGTGAGAGGGAGGGGCTTACCTTCATCTTAAAAGCTTTCTTGCCACCTTTAATGGCATTGTCCTCAAAGGAGAACTCATTCTCACGAATGATGGCCCGGCTGTCCTTGTCTCCTGTGTATGTCACCACGTAGAATTTGGGTGCCCACATCTGGAACTCCCGCTCCCAATTAATGATGGTAGATAGCGGGGCACTCACCAGGAAGGGACCTTTGGTGTGGCCCTGCAAGTCAAGGATGGGGTCCATCAGTCCAGGCTGCAGAGCACACATCCTAATCTGCTGCCTGCTGTACCCCCTTCTCCTCCAACCCCTGCCCTTGTCCACCTGGACCCCAGCTTTGCCATCCCCTGAGGAGGAGAGAATCAGCACCTCCTTGTAGAGTGAGTAGAGGAAGACAATGGTTTGGATGGTCTTGCCCAGCCCCATCTCATCAGCCAGAATTGTGTCAGTGCCCTGGGCCCATGAGAAGCGTAGCCAGTTCAGGCCTTCCAGCTGATACATGTGCAGTGTTCCTCCAGTGGCTGTGATAAACCGTGGCTGAGTCTCATATTTCACTGTAGGCTATAGAGTCAAGAAATTAGAAAGCTTAAGGAAATAGTTGGGGGCTCCTCTGGTCTCAGTCTCCTTTTCCCTCCTCGCTGGCAATGCTGTTAAAATGGATTACAATTCCCTCGGCTATGGCCTGAGCTTATGAAGTTCTAGTTGTCAATCTCTCCCCCTCATTCCTTAAAGCAATACTTAGTAGCATGCTGGCTGGTAGGAGAGCCCCACTGAACTGTTATCTCCAGTACTTCTCTTACTCCCTATCAAAATTCCTATCTAGTCTCAGGGCAAGGCTGAAGGTTGATGGAAGAGCTACTGTTCAAAGAAGCTACTGAAACTGGGAATTTCTGTCCATAATCCCAGGGAAATCTTCAATCACCTTCACTCCAGTGATGAGAGAAAGGCCAGCTAAGAGTCTTACATCATTAGTAGGTGAACTGGGAGGTCCGTCACCCTGCAGCTCCTTCTTTTTCTTCTTATACTTTCGGGGCTGGGCAGGGTCTTCTCCCATAATTAGTTCTCTGAGAAAAAAAAGCAGTTCTGAGTGATGCCTGGTCCTTAGAACCCCTCACAATTTCAAAACCTATTCACACCTAGCTCACACTCCCTATAACCTAGATTGTCTTGTATTTTCTTCTTCCTATCCTCTTTACCCTCACCCCTTGGATTTTACCTCAAGAGTCAACTTCTCTCACTCACAGGAATCCTCTTACCCATTACTCAGGCCTCATTTTATTTCTGTTCCTCATACTGCTTCTTTTTTGTTCGTTTTTTTTTTGAGACAGGGTCTTACTTTGTAGTTCAGGCTGGTCCTGAACTAAGCCTCAAACTCAGCAATCCTCCTGCCTCTGCCTCCCGAGTGCTGAGATTACACGTATGAGTCACCACACCCCGAAATGTGGTATGAATACTGATTGCTGGGGTGGGCTTTGTTGTTTGTGGTTACCTGGGATCAAACCTGGGCCCTTGCCCTCTCAAGGCAGGCACTGGAACCACTGAGCTCAATCCCCGGCCCCTCATACTGCTTCTTTATCAAACCTACTCAACCAGCCCATCCTAGGGTATGACTGCCCTAAACTCTAGCTTGTGTCTGTCCCTACTACATTTTCTTTTCTTTTCTTTTTTTTTTTTTTTTTTTGAGACAGGGTCTCACTTTGTAGTTCAGGCTGGCCCTGAGCTCACTATATAGACAGGTGAGCCTTGAACTCATAGCAATCCTTCTGCTTCTGGCTCCCGAGCGCTGGGATTACAGATGTGAGCCACCATGCCCAACAATATTTTCAACTTAGTTTTCATGCTCCATCCTTAGACATTTAACTCATAACCTGGCTCTCTCACCGATGTCTCCAGTAGCTTTGCTTATGATCTTCATATTCAGGGATGTTCATTTCATCTTCTTCCCATGTGGACTGGTCATAGGGCAAGTCCCTCCATTTCACAAGATAGTGGTAATTCCCCTTTTTATCCACACTATAGAGCAAGAGGCCAAGAAGAAGAGCAGGAAGAGGAAAATAATACAGATCACAAAGAACAAGAAGACCTGATAAACACAAGAATCAGCAAACACAAAGCCTCTGTCATCTCACCCTCCTTGGGAGGCCATGACAAAGAAGTACAGAATGGCTGAAGTACTGTGCTAATTTTTTCAGGATGGCACCAGAACATCAAGAATCACTAAATATCCATAAAGAGGCATCTGATGTCATTTTCTCACTCAGGCATTATTTACTGGGTGTTTACTATGCCTGAGGCACTGTTCTAGGCACCAGATTCAGCAGTGAATGAAACAGACAGATGACTCTATCTTCTCATAGAGCTCACATTCTACTAAGGAAAGCAGAATTGAAATATATACATAGCATAGTATTAGGCAGTAATTAGTACTATGAAGAAAGAATGTTTGAAAACACTGTGCTTCTCATAGATTTTCATGCCCATATCCCCAATTTATTGTGTGTCATGCCTTATGCTACCAGAGATTATAGTTGGCAAGGGCAAATGAGGTAGTGCTGGGCTGGACTTTCCTCTTGGTTCTTCCCATCCCCCTATAAGAAGCAAGACCAGCAGGGCTGGAGCTGCAGCACGGGTTTTCGATGTTTGATTTGGTTAAGTGACAAATACCACTACCACAGTAACAAATCATATCCCAGGTCAGCCTTCCCTCAGAGGAAGAGCTCACCTGTGGTTGATGATACGGTGCACAGTCATCCATTCTGGTTTGATGCCAAAACGATAGTACTTTTCCTCCATCTCAGCATAGTGCGGATCTTTCACCTTGCGCTTGTCACTCTTCCCATCATCTTCACCTGAGCCATAGTCCAAGGGTGGAGGCTCATCCATGTCATTCTTCCGTTGGTAGTTTCGATACATCACCAAGTGGAAGATTTCCAGCTATTGCAGAGAGAGAAAAAATAGCCCCAACATCCAGAGATGGCAGAGGGGTAGACAGAAGAGGTCCATTTGGGTGAATGGAATGGGAAAAGGAAACTTTGACAGAAGATGGACAAGACAAATAAGCAAAACCAAAGCAGGAGAATAAAAGAAAATGAGTAAATGAAACAAAGTCAGAAGACAGGGCCTGAGTGGGGCTATAGAAAACACAAAGTGGCAGGGAAAGAGATTAAGATTGAAGAGACTATAAAATATGGAAAAAATAAGCAAAGAGATGAAATTTAGGAAGTCTGTGTAACATGCAAGGGGAAAATAATAAATGGAGAAGAAAGGAGACTTGTGGTGATAGAGAGTAAGGAGTCCAAGAGAACCACATAAGGAAAGCAAGGAAGCTTGAAGAATGCACCATCAGGGCCCCCAAATGGGGGAAAATAAGGATGTGGAAGCCCCAAAAATAAGGTATAAGAGAATGAGAATGGCAGCAATTGGGGTGCCAGGGGAGAGGGAAAGGAAGGGCCCTTATACCTGAAGCTCCTTGGCCCAGGAGCAGTGCCAGTAGGACAGTCCTACCCACTTGACAAAGAACTCTCGCTCTGATCTGCCTTGAAGAGGACGGGAAGGTGGGACATCTGGATTCCCATCTGCCTGCTGTGGGGCTGGTGCTGCCACAGGTGGTTCCCCCCAGCGCCAATGCAGGATCTTTTGCACACGACCCTTCAGCACTGGACACTTCAGGAAAAGAAGAGAGAGGAGAAAGCGACTCTTGTTAGATAGAATGCCAAAAGTGCAAAAAGAAGGACAGAACAGAGAAAGGAAGGGTTAGGTGTCTGTGCCCCAGAGATGAGTCAAAGGGTCAGGCCTAACAGAAAATGCTGAGAAGGGTGGTTCTACTCACTGTGCATCGGGGACAGAGCCATTCACCATTGGGGATGTCAGGCAGTGGGGGGTTCAGACAGTGAATGTGGTAGGAGGAGATGCATGCATCACAACACAGGAGCTCTCCACCGTCCTTGCACACACGGCAGTACTCCATGTGATCATCTTCTTCCTCCTTCTCCCCTTCTTCATCTCCTTCCTCTTCATATTCTTCTTCCTCCTCCTTGGCCTCCCACTGTACCCCCTCCTTCTCCTGAGAGATCAAGGGCAGACACAGATAGGAAGAAGAAAGGAAATAAGGAGTGAGACTGATAGAGACAAAGTCAGGACGCCTGAATCCTGGAAGTACAGAGCAGACTAGTAGGAACTAAGAAACAGGCCACCTCAATTTCTAAAAATGTTAATTCTGCAGGGAGAGGAATAGGGCAAAGACCCAACTAAGATTCTAGATGCTGAAATACATGTTACTAAGAAACCCAGGCATCTGGGAGTGGGAAGAGGATAACCAAAAGCAGGGAGGAAAGACATGAGTGGGTCTCTGAGGATACAAGATACTCACACAGTGGGGGCAGCTCCATTTGCCCTCAGGAGCCCGGTCGAGCTCAGGATCAAGGCAGACGAGGTGGTAGGCACGGGGGCAGGTGTCGCACAGAATAATTTCCCCACCCTGCTGGCACACCTCACAGTAATCCTGGTGATCCGTCTCGTAGCCATCAACCTCCTCCTCCCCGGCCACTGTAGGACAGCCCAGGACTGTCATATACCCCAGTGAAGGCAAAGGGAAAAAAGAGAACAAGAGAAAGACAAGAATTCATGGAGGGAAAGAAAGGCTGAACATAAAAGCCCAAATTAGAAATAAGAAGATGACAAAGGAAGGAAAGGAAAACAGGCTGACAAGATCACACATCCCTTCCCACACTTACCCTTCTTCTTCTTCCTTCCTGGTCGACCTCTCTTTAATTTCTTGGCACGGACAGGGCCATCAGGCCGACCTGAAGCACTGTGGACACTGCCACTATCCAAGTCTGACTCCTCAGCCTCTGGTTCGGGACCCTCATCACTCTGAAAAACATACTGCCCATAGCCCCATGGCTGTCAGTGAGGCCAACTTGATTCCTCTCCCTTCCCAGGGCCTTGGGCTCCCTGCTCCAGCTTCCCTCGGATACTCCCGCTTCTGGACCTTTGATACCCAGGTGTCTTTGCGCAGACAAAGAAATGCTACTTACTGAGCCTGCCTTTTTCCTCTTGCCACCAAGCAGCCCTAGTTTGATTTTGAGGGGTGCCATTTTCTTTCCCCGAAGCTTCTTGCGGCCATCAGGCACTCGGGGGCTCTTACTGCGCCTCTTATGGCCTGGACCTGAATGAAAGTAGGAATAAGGAAAGTGGAACGAGAGGCCATGACACATTCTAGAAGAACAGAGGTGACAAGGGCCTCTGGACTCCTCTGTGGAATATAGTTTCACTAAGACCCCCCTCTCCATGGAAAGCACTATTCTTCTTGCAATTGAGGCCAGGAAAGCAACAGTCCTAAATTATGGAGGGTAAGGTGACAGTTTTTGGAAGAAGTTTCTTACCTTTGCCCTCTTTGGTTTTGGCTCTTCGGATGGGTGGGGGCTGAATATCAGCAGCAGGGAGTGGTGGAAGGGTGGGGGGTCCACAAGGTGCTATGGGGGTGGCTGATGAGACAGCAGCTGACACCTGTTCAGCTACAGCTGCTGCTGCCGCTGCCGCTGCTGCAGCCACAGCAGCTGCTGACCCTTTGAAGGGGTTGTTAGCGCTGAACTCTCTCCACTTGGCCCCAAGGATGGTCATCATCTTAGACATTGGGATCTTAGGATTCTTCTTAGCAATTAGGGGCCTGTAAATACAGAAGCAGAAAACTCTGACCCTTCACAGATGCTCTGGGAATACTGCCATCTCCCCACATCAATTAGTACCATGTACACATGTTAGGATTCCTGGGTGGCTCTATCAAGAAAAACGTCAATTTAGCCAAGCATAGTGGCATATCATGTAATCCTAGCATTTGGGAGTCTGAGGCAGGGAAATCACCAAGAGTTTGGGAACATCCTGGGCTATGTAGTGAGTTCAAGGCCAGTCTGAACTATAAAGTGAGACACTGCTTAGAAAACAACAAAGCAAAACAACCCCCACACAAGGACATCAATTTAAAAAGTAAATAAGTAAAAAGAAGCTTCAAAGAAAGAAAAGGGTTGAAATGTATAGGAAAAAGAAAATGGATTTTTTTTTTTTTTTTAGTTTTTTGAGACAGGGTCTCGCTTTGTAGTTCAGGCTGGACCTGAACCACTTTGTAGCCCAAGCAGGCAAGCCTGGAACTCACAGCAATCCTCCTGCCTCTATCTCCCAGAGTGCTAGGATTATAGGCATGAGCCACCATGCCCAGCAGTGTGGTATATGTTACTGATTGCCCAGCATTTTTGTATGTGGTTACTAGTGATCGAACCTGGGCCTCTATGCTTGCAAGGCAGGTGCCACAACCACTGAGCTAAATTCCCAGCCCAAGAAAGTGGATTTTAAAAGCACAAAACATAGGCCAGGCATGGTACCACAGGCTTATAAGGTCAGCACTTGGCAGACTGAGTTAAGGGAGATCATCAGGAGTTTGAGACCACCCTGATCTATTCAGTGAGTTTAAGGACAGGCTGAACTACACAGCAAGACCCCGTCTCAAAAAAACAAAAACAGAACCAATCAACTTTTAAACAAAAACACTCCAAAAAACCAAAGCAAACCAAAAAAAGCACCAAATGTGAAAAGGAATAAAACCAAACCCAAATACTTTTTGTATACTACTTCACAATTCATAAAACATTTTCACATGTACTATGTCCAGTTTTATCCTGACAATAACACCCTTGCTATGCTTTTCTGTGCTTTACTAGGTAAGTTCCATGACACCTGAAGAAAGATTTCTGTGGGACGGAATCCAGAGAGATAGGCTGCACTGTTCTGTTCTGGGTGGGGGGTTAATCTTATGAGGACAAGTGTGACCTGTGGTGTTTACAAAAGTGCCATCTTTAGAAGTGAGATAGGTGAGATATTACTAAAGAGAACTGGCAATCAACACTTCCATGGTGCCAGGCACCAGCTGTACTTGGGCTTTGCATTCATTATCCCACCAAATCTACACAAACTCATATGAGATTTGTACTATTAATATTATTCCTATTTTACTGATGAGAAAGCTGGGCATCAAAAAAGTGAAGTAACTTGCCTAAGATGAAATCCCAGGAGCTGCTACCAGGACAGGGCATTGAACTGCTGTGTTAAAATGCTTTATCCCCCAAACACATCCTGACTATTCTCTACTTCAAAAGCCACTGTAGCTCAGGAAAAACAGACCTAAGGACATAGCAGAACACTTGATAACTGAATGGAAATTCTAGAAGACCGATACTATCTCCCAGGTCTAGTCTACAGAAGTAATGGAACAGGAAATGGAACTGCTGGAACAGGAGGGAGATCACTCTATTTTGCCCTCACAATGCTGTTTCTAGAGTTCCCTAACAGATCTCTACTCTCTCCCAAGAATCCAGGCCCTGCAGTGAAAGATTCTAAATTGGACATTTCTTAAAATTACATGCGAAATTGTGTGTGTACGGTGGTGGAGATTTCTCTGGAGAGCAGTTTCTTAGCTTTGATCAGTTTCAGAGAGGTCCAAGGCCTCCCTAAAATGAAATGACTGTTGGAGAGGGTGCCCAGTACCACTCCACCTCATGAACTGGCTGAAGGCTTTGTAGTTGGTGAGTGTGTGGTAATCCTCCTCTGAGAACACGTGCTCCACATCCTCCAGGCCCCAGGTCAGAAGCAGAGTTGCTGATGACTTCTGTTCCACCTGCTGAGTGGACAGTTCTGGTGAGGTGAGTGCTCCCGGCAACCCCTCATGCCTCAATACCTGGCCCCCAGCTTCTGGCTCTTCTCTAGTCCAGTCCATATCCTTTCCAAACTTCCGCCTGAGGCTTCTCTCTCCTCTCTAATGCTGACTCTTCACCCTCACTCCCTAGTTCTACTTACCTTTTGCCCACCATCTCCCTCCCCCTTTTTTCTCCGCTTTGTCTTCTTCTCCTTTTTTTCTCGGTGCTTCCGTCTTCGTTTCCGACCTGGTCCAGTTCCATATTCACTGCCTCCACTCTCTGACTTTTCCCGGTACTCATCTCGTTCTGAGCCAAATTCTTCCTCACTGTCCTAAAGAAGAGAGAAAAAAAATCATGCCTATCATGTACCAGGAACTGTTCTTGGCATATAACATGTATTATCTCTTTGCATCTTCATGACAATCCTATGAAATAGCAACACAATTGTTTATCCTTTTTTTTTTTTTTGAGACAGGATCTTGCTGTGTAGTTCAGGCTATTTTGAACTCACTAAGTAGCCTAGGCTGGCCCTGAATTCATGTCGATTCTCTTATCTCAGCCTCCCAAGTGCTAGGATTATAGTCATGTGCCACAACGCCTTGCATGTTTATCCATTTTTAAAGATAACAAAACTGAGGGACTGAGGGCTAAATAAATTGTCCAGGAAGACACAGACCTGCTAGGCTCCTAATTCATGTAGTCTTCCTCCAGCCTATGCTTTCAACTGGTTCTCCCTACCACTAGGACAATAACATTGACAACTGGGCTCTTTACTAAATTGTAGAATGTGAGATTAGGGCCCTAGGGCCATAAGATACAGGGAAGTGGAGAGGGGACCAAATCTTCCTGATTTCAGGACACCTCCCACCTAGATAACAAGGAGCAGAGAAAATGCTGGTCCCTGATATGGGCCTCACAAGCCTTGCCAGGGAGTCTGGAATTCTTTTTTCTTTCTTTTTTTTTTTTTTTTTTGAGATGGGGTCTCATTTTGTAGTTCAGACTGTCCCTGAGCTCACTATGTACCCAGGCAGGCCTCAAACTCACAGCAATTCTTCTGCCTCTGCCTCTGCCTCTGCCTCCCGAGTGCTGGGATTACAGGCGTGAGCCCCAGGCCGGGCAGTGTGGTATGTGGTACTGATTGCTGGTAGGCATAAGTCATCACGCCTGGCACTGTTATCTGTGGTTCCCGGGGACTGGACTCAAGATCTTGCGCTTGCGAGACAGGCACTGGAACCATGGAGCTAAATCTCTGGCCCAGGAATTCTTTTTTTTTTTTTTTTTTTAGGTTTTTTGGAGACAGGGTCTCGCTTTGTGGTTCAGGCTGGCCCTGAGCTCAGCCTCAAACTCACATCACCATCCTCCTGCCTCTGCCTCCCGAGTGCTAGGATTACAGGCGTGAGCCACCACGCCCGGCACTGTGGTATGTGGTACTGGTTGCTGCTGGGTGTGGGTCTCCACACCCAGTATTGTTATGTGGTTACCGGGGAATCGAACCCGGGTCCTTGCGCTTGCGAGACAGGCGCCGGAACCACTGAGCTAACTCCCCGGCCC
>PVIR01007203.1:0-38239 GCA_004026965.1 Petromus typicus
TTTTTTTTGAGACAGGGTCTCGCTTTGTAGTTGAGGCTGGTCCTGAGCTCAGCCTCAAACTCGTATCACAGCAATCCTCCTGCGTCTGCCTCCCGAGTGCTGGGATTACAGGCGTGAGCCACCACGCCCACCACTGTGTAATGTGGTACTGATTGCTGCTGGGCGTGAGTCTCCACAGGCAATATTGTATGTGGTTACCGGGGGATCGAACCCGGGTTCTTGCGCTTGCAAGACAGGCGCCAGAACCACTGAGCTAAATCCCTGGCCCCAAGAATTCTGTAATCTTAAAAAAAAGAAAAAGAATCCTATAATCATGCCAGGCATGGTGGTGCATGTCTGTAACCAAGCTCTTGAGTGGCCAGCCTGAACTACGTGGTGAGACCTTGTCTCAGAATACCACACACAAAAAATTTCTGTAATCCACTTCCCATCCTTGGTGTGTACATTCATACAATTTTTCCTGTGGAAATATTAATGTTCTATTTGGTTATAAAGAACTCACTCAGACCCTACTGGAGATACTGTGAGTAGATGATATATGAAGCATATTATCAGGTTGAATCAAATAAGACTGCCACTCATTGGGGCTGGAGGTGTAGCTCAGTGGTATAGTACTTGCCTAGCATGTACAAGGCCCCAGGTTCCATCCCTAATATGAGTTTGGAAGGGGCCTCCTTGAAAATCCTGATGGGGTGAGCTTGGAGCAGGGGGGAATTAGGCCCTGGACACTGTTGTACCCCCTGCAAGCCTGTGTTCCTCTCTGCAGAGTGGTGAAGCCCCGTGTAAACTTGCTGAGGCCCAAGGGGCTAGGGTTGGGTGCCAACCTGACCAAGGCCCAGGCTGCAGCCTCCACTGGCTCCTACTGCCCACCAAGGCCAGGTGGAGAGCAAGAGAAGGATAAGGAAGACCAGCCACAAGGGCTGGTGCCTGGAGGAGCTGTGGTGGTCCTTTCTGGCCCTCACCGAGGCCTCTACGGGAAGGTAAGGAACCAAGATGTCCCTGGAGGGCTAAGGATATAGCTTATTTGTAGGGTACCTGTGTAGCATACACTGAACTCTAGTTCCATTCTCAGCATTGCAAAATAGTTATTTCTAGAGCCTCAAATAGACAACAGGAGGATTAACTTGAAGGCCAGAGAGAGGAAGAATTGGGTTTGAAAGGCTGTGAGTCCTTGTCTTTCAGACCTGCATGGCCCACTGTCTCACTAGGTAATCCGAGACCATTGGCTGGCTGGGCCTTTCTGGGTCTCAGTTCAGACTCTGAAAAGTGACAGAATGCGATGTGCTACAACGTCCCTGAGGATTAAATGCTCAAAGGCATTTGGTAGGTTGAGGCAGGAGAATGGCCACAAGTTCAAGGCCAGCCTATGCTACATAGTAAGTTCAAAGACATCCTGAACAACATAGTGAGACCCTGTCTCAGAAAACTAAAATAAATGCGTGCATACATGCTCAAAGGATGTCTGAGCCCCACAGTATACTGAGGGAGACTAGGGAACTAGGCCAAGTCCCATTTTTCAGAGGTCATAGTTTATTCAAGGAGACAGGAACCAGGCCTTGTGTGAGCTATCAGTCACAGTCTGACTGGAGAGATGCACAAGAGTCAGAATCAGCCCTGTTGGAGGTAAGGGGTGAACAGCTCACTCCTAGAAATGTGGTGGAGTCTTCTCAAGCCCCTCTTGCTGTCCCTTCCCCACTTAGGTAGAAGGCCTTGATCCTGACAATGTGCGGGCCATGGTTCGTCTAGCAGTGGGCAGTCGCATGGTGACTGTGAGCGAGTACTGTCTGCAACCTGTGTCCGAGCAGGAGTTTGACAAGAATGCCTTGCATCCTGGTGAGTGAGCCCCTTGTGTAGCTTGGAAGGTGGGGAAGCATTGAGGGGCTGTCCCACGTGGGTGTTCCATCTGCTGGGGCAGGGGCAAGGGGCTGGTGGCAAGTGTGACTTGCACCTAGAGGTCAGGAGCAAGGAGGGCGGGAGGAGTTTGCTCGGGCTTCTTGTGTGCTTGGCAATGCCAAGTACGGAAGCCAGCACCTTACACATGCTGAATGGGCAGGCACTCTACCACCAAGCCGTCACTAGCCCAGTTTATTTAATCTGACCAAAGAAAGGCTAATCTATACCCCTGGCTCTTTAGCCTTTCTCTAAGAGGAAGAATCAGGTGTAGGAAGCAGTTCATATCTTCAGGAGGTCTTTGTCTCTTTGAGGTGACAGCTTCCCTTTTTCAGAGGAATAAGACCAAGGGGTGACTGAAGAGGTAGCGAGCGCATGGCCCAAGTAAAGGCATGGCAATAGGAAGAGTGTTGGGCAGTTGAGTGCAGATAGCTCACCAAGCGTTGTAGAGCACATTAGGCTAAATAGCTGGGAGAGGCGTCCTGAAGGGGCAAGAGTGCAGAAGGAGGGCGGAGGCGTTCTCATAGCCGTAAGAAAGGCAGAAAGATGAAAATGGGCACATCGGCAAATGGGAGACCAGCTAGGCTGAGCTATAGCCTGGGAAAATAGGTGCAGCGAGACACCGGGTTCTTTTCCCACTCTTCCTGTACCCCTGCATTAGGCCAGATGAACAGAACTCACTCGGGGCAACACAGTGGAACACCCTTGTCCTGGAAGGCCCTCCAGAGTGAAGACCTCCGTGGCCGGCAGGAAGACTCAGAGAAGAAGCGGAAACACCCTCCAGACCGGTGGGACCCTAGACCCTGGGATGCTGGGATAGGGAAGAAGGTGGGGGTATGGGGAGGCTCCCAGAGCAAGGGACTAGGAACAAATGTGGGTAGATTTCACAGCACAGGCAAAGCTAGGACAGGCTATGTGTTTGCTGAAGTGCTGAGCCTAGTGTTGGTGCCCTCTCCGCAGACAGGATGGGCCTGTGGCCAAGACTGAGAAAGCAGCCACCAGGAGTCAGCACTGGCTACACAGGGACCTGCGCGTGCGCTTCGTGGACAAGCTACACAAGGGCGGCCAGTATTACAACACTAAGGTGCAAACCCACAGCCTGAGGGGCCTGCCAATCTAGGGACTGGACATCTAACCCTTTAATCTCTCATGCTCCTAACCTGTCCCTCCAGATGACAATTGAAGACGTCCTGGGCCCAGACACATGTGTGTGCCGGACAGATGAAGGTCAGGTTCTGGAAGGTGAGCCTGATCCATGGCAGTGGGTTTACCATCAGCACGCAGGCTGATGGAGAAGGGATCTGAGGCCAGGAGCCCAGCCCAGGCAAGGCTGGGAGGTCAGATAGAGTTCAGTTTCTCTGCAACGCCCAGCATCCTCACACAGAATGGTAGACACTTCCATGGCGGAGACCCCATCTGTCAGACTTCTCCCTGCAGTGACTGGCGCCCACTTAAGGCCTGAGGAGCTCCCAGGCGGGGTGGGCTCCCTAGAAGCAGTGCCTCCTGTGCCCCCACTGAAGCGCTCCCTGGGGTACTGCTCTTTCTGTGCACTGTGTCCTAGGCTTCTGTGCCCAGAAGTCAGTGTGGAGGGACTCCATCTGTCAGCAGTATGGGGGTGGCTCCAGGAAATCCAGCAGGGGCCTTCCCACAGGCTCAGGCTGAGCACCCAGCTGTGGGCCTCTTTTCCTCCTCCGTCTGCAGGCCTGAGGGAAGACATGCTGGAGACCCTGGTTCCAAAGGTCGAGGGCGATCGTGTGATGGTGGTGCTGGGACCACGGGCTGGAAGGGTGAGTTTCACTTCTGGAAATGGAGGCTTGGGTGTCACTCAATCAGTGTCCCAGGGCCCAGGCTGGCCTGGCTGACTCCTCCCCACCCGGCTGTAGGTGGGCCATTTGTTGAGCCGTGACAGAGCCCGGAGCCGTGCTTTGGTGCAGCTACAGAGAGAGAATCAGGTGGTGGAGCTTCACTATGATGCCATCTGCCAGTACATGGGCCCCAGTGACTTGGATGAAGACTGACTGGGACACGACGTGCTACAGGCCCTTGCCAATTCCAGACTGCCTAAGAGAAGACAAGTGTAAGACTGGGCATGGTGGCGCACCCCTGTATTCCCAGCTTTTGGAAAGCAGAGGCAGGAGGATTGCCATGAATTTGAGACCAGCCTGAATTACATAGTGATAGCCTGTCTGAAAAAAAGACAGGTGTTTAGTCCTGCAGTGCAGGACAGGGTGAATGGATGGATGGGCCAGAAGGACAATACAACTAAGCCCAGTCTTACTAGAATTGGTTGTAGAATAAAAGCCATTTGAAGTACTCAGTAGAAAGACAAATGCATAAATGATGTGCTGAACTGTGACTTAAGATGGGACTCAAGCCAACTGAGGCAGGAACCAGTTCACTTGTCAGCCTCCCTCCCTGCTCTAGGTGCAGACAGTTTAAACGGTCCCTTCTCTCAGAAGCCCACTCTCGGCCAAGAGAACTGGGAATGAAACGTGCCCCTGAGCAGACACCATGGAATCTTGACACAGCGTCTCCAGACAGCTCCCAAGGTGCCATAGTTTGGTTGTTAAATGTCCCCAGAGGCCTGTGCGTTGAAGGCTTGGTCCTCGGGATGGAGTTTTTGGGAGGTGGTGGTATTTGCCTTTAGACCAGTGATGGCAAACCTTTTAGAGATGAGTGCCCTAACTGCAACCCTCAACCCACTTAATTATCACAAAGTGCCAACACTGCAGTTAAACCTGGATGTCGGGCAGGGAATGTAGTTCAGAGGTGCCACACCTGCCATGCAAGCACAAGGGCCTGAGTTCAATCCCTGGTACAAAACAAAACATCAACCCTCAGCTGCCAGGGAGATGCTGGGGTGACATGGCTTGTGTACTGACAGAAGGTTCTGCAGCACAGAAGCCATAGGTTTGCCACCAGTGCTTGAGGATGTAGAGTGAAAATTGTGGGACCTTCGTTTCTTTTCTCTCGCTTTGCTTCCTGATGCACAAGGTGAGCGGCTTTGTTCCACCATGATGGGCCATTTGATCATGGGTTGGAACCTCCCAAATAGCCAAGGAGCTAGGAGAGTCAGAAGGGAGGAGCCGTTCCCCATTGTGGGTATGTTAGCTCTAATATCCAAGAGGGTATTTTCACTCTGGGCCTCTGGTTTAGTTCCAAAAAGTTGGCTGACAGGGAAAAAGCTGTGTCTGACTTGGTAGAATTTGCTCCAGGTAACTTCCCAGAAAGGTTATTGTCAGATACTCTCAAAACTTTTGGCTGTTCAATAGCCTATCATTAAAATCAACAAGGGACCCAGACATGGTAGTGTAATCCCAGCACTCAGTAGGCTGAGGCAGGAGAATTGCCTTCAGTTTGAGTTCAGCCTGAGCTACACAGTGAGTGCAAAGCCATCCTAAACTAAACTACACAGCAAGATCTTGTCTCAAAGAAACAACAAAAAAAGGGAAGTCAGAGTTATTGTTGTTGCTTTGAGATAGGGTCTTACTTTGTAGTTCAGACTGGCCCTGAGCTCACTATGTAGCCCAGGCTAGTCTTGATCTCACAGCAATCCTCCTGCCTCTGCCTCCCAAGTGCTGGGATTACAGGCGTGAGCCACCACGCCCGGCACTGTGGTATGTGCTGCTGATTGCTGGTGGGCGTGAGTCACCAAGCCTGCCATTGTTGTATGTGGTTACCGGGGATCAAACTCAGGACCTTGCTCTAGCAAGACAAGTGCAGCACCACTGAGCTAAATCCCCAGCCCTCAGAGGTATATACATATATATAATGTATATGCGCATATGTATATACACGTGTGTGTATATATACACATATGTATAGTTTTTGATTATCTGGCTGTGTGATCCAGGCTGGCCTTGAAGTCACTATGTAGCCCAGGCTGGACTAGAACCCACAGTGATCCTCCTGCCTCAGCCTCCTGAGTGCAGGAATACATCATCAAGAACTTTAGATGCAATTGTTTCTAAAGTATCTAGGGTTCAATCATTGATACAACTAGTGTTGTTTGTTGGTTGGTTGGTTGAGACAGGGCCTTTCTGGATCCTCTTGCCTGAACCCCACAGTGCTGGGATTACTCGGGCACAGTGACCAGCTAATAACTGGTATTTGACTTAAATCTGGGCCACTGATAATAACGTTCCATAAGTCAAAACATGGCATACCCTGAAAAACTCAAACACCCTAGCACAGAATAATAAAGGGTAAAGCAGGTCGGCCAGTGCAGCTCAGTAGTAGTGCACTTGTTTTGTGTGTTTGTTTTGGTGGAATCGGGGAATGAACTCAGGATCTTGCACTTGCCAAGCAGGCAGCGGCACCACTGAGCTACATCCCTGACCCAGTAGTAGAGGACTTGCCTAGCATTTGCAAGGCCTTGGGTTCCATCTCTAGCACCACAAGAAACAATTTTTAAGGGCAAATTGCAAGCTGGGCCTGATGGTGCACACCTTTACTCCTAGCACACAGGAGGCTGAGGCAGGAAGATTACTGCTGCAAGTTTGAAATCAGTTTGTGCTATGTAGAAAATTCAAGGCCAGCCTGAATTATGAGAGATAACTGTCTCAAAAAAATAAAGCTGGGTGGGCCGGGGAGTTAGCTCAGTGGTTCCGGCGCCTGTCTTGCAAGCGCAAGGGCCCAGGTTCGATTCCCCGGTAACCACATAACAATACTGGGTGTGGAGGAGACCCACACCCAGCAGCAACCAGTACCACATACCACAGTGCCGGGCGTGGTGGCTCACGCCTGTAATCCCAGCACTCGGGAGGCAGAGGCAGGAGGATTGTGATGTGAGTTTGAGGCTGAGCTCAGGGCCAGCCTGAACCACAAAAAGCGAGACCCTGTCTCAAAAAACCTAAAAAAAAAATAAATAAATAAAAAATAAAGCTGAGTATGTGGTGCACGCCTGTAATCCTAACACTTGGAAGGCTGAGGCAAGAGGATCACAAGTTTAAGGACAACGTTGCCTAAATAGTGAGACCTTGTCTCAAAAAAAAAAGATCTGTCATAACCACAATGTGAATTTCAATTGTCACAGACTAATTTGTCATCCCTACTTCATTCCAGAATTGATGTGTCAAAATCGGTCAAACGATTGTTCAGGCAGACAGTGTGGAACAGAGGCTGCTTCCCCAGTCCCTCTTGTGTTCTGGTTTTCACTGGAGTTGCACACCTTCCTCTAGAATTCCAGGATGCTTTGTTGTGTTGTGGTTTTGGCCCTGGAAATTGAACCCAAGGCCTTTGCACTGAACTCATCCCCAGCTTTTTTTTTTTTCTTTAATTTTGAAACAGTCTTGCAAAGCCAAAGTTGCCCAGTCTGAGCTTAAATTTGTGATCCTCCTGCTTCAGCCTGTCAGAATGATGGGATTATAGGCACGCACCACCATGCCTGGCTTTTCAGTGGTGGGAGAGTTGTTTGTTTTGTCTTTTTTGAGAGGAGATCTTATCGTGTTTCCCAGACTGCTTTTGAACTCTTGGTTTCAACTGATCCTTCTCCCTCAGCCTCCCAAGAAGCTAAGAGTCACCAACTATAGGCCCTGTTTTTGTTTTGGGGATTTTTTGAGACAGGGTCTCCCTAAGTTACCTGCCTGGCCTCAAACTGGCTTGCTTATTTATTTATTTAGGAGACAAGGTCTCACTGTATAGTTCAGGTTGCCTTCAGTTCACTTTGGCTGGCCTCGAATTCACAGCAATCCTGCTGCCTCCACCATCTGATTACTGGGATTATAGGCATGTGCCAGCATATCCAGCTGGCCTCAAACTTTCAATCTTCCTGCCTCAGCCTTTGGAGTCCTGGGGTGGCAGGTGTGTACCACCACAACCAGCCCCAAAAGTATATTTTTGATGGGGGAAGATACAGGTTCCCGTGTGCTTCACTCAAGCAAGAAAGTCTTCTCTTTTTGTTTTCTGAGAGAAGGTCTTATATGTTGTTTAGGCTGGTCTCAAACTCACTGTGTTGCCCAGGCTGGTCTTGAACTCAAGGGAATCCTCCTGCCTCAGTCTCCCAAGTGCTAGGACTACAGGCATATGCCACCATGTCAGCTTCCTTTTTTTTTTTTTTTGAGATAGGGTGTCACTCTGTAGTTCATGCTGGTCTTGAACTTACTGTGCAGTCCAAGCTGACCTCAAACTCATGGCAATCCTCCTGCTTCATCCTACCGAGTGTTGGGGATCACAGGCTGTACCCTCTGACTCCAAAGCTCTCTTTGCATAAACATATTTGGAGGCCTTTTTTCATCTCCCTCTTCCCTCCTCCCCTTCCTTTCCCTGTCTTCCCCTGCCCCTCTCCACATCTCCTTTCCTCCTCTCTCCTTTGTCTCACTATATACTCTGGTAATGAATTTGTAATATGGTGATGAATTTGCCTCAACCTCGGGATCGTCCTGTCTCAGCCTTCAGAGTTCTAGGATTACAGGCATGTATTGCCATGCTTGGTGCTTTTTACCATTCTGAAGCAATTTCCATGGATAGTGCAAATTATGGTGTAGGGCTGTCCTGCAGCCTCAGATTCCTGCCAACCAAAATCCACCTTCCCAGCTCTTAGCCTGGTGTTCGGGGCAGTGACTCCACCTCTCCTCCCAAGGTCCCCCGGCCCTGTCCTTACTTCCCTGCCTGGGGTCAGGGCCGGGAAGACAGACCGCGGGCCAGGCAGGCGTCTGCACTGCTCGCTGCCACAGGCACAGAGGGAAGCGGTACTTTAGGGCTGTGGGTGCTGGCTGCCAGCAGGATGATGGGGACTGGGTGTGCACAGAGCAGCAGAGACCCCCGAGGAGGTGAGAATGGCTGGGATGTGGGGCACAGCCATGGGGGGAAGCCCAGTGCCCTGAGGAGAAATCAGGGTGGGAGGGAGGGAGGCAGACAGCAGGCTCAGGCCGCGACCGGACTGAGCTCCAGCCTCGCCCTAGCGCAGCCCTTCTCAGCTCGGCACCTTCTGGAGACCTGAAGGCCTCAGTTCTCTGGCCCAGAGTGAGTGATGCCAGTTAGGGTTGTTGTGACAACGAATCGAGAGTGTTCACATCAAGTGATGACACAAAGCTTGGTGCCTTGGAAGTGCGCGTTACTGTTTTTATGAAGCAGCTGAGTAACATGGATAAAAGAGCTCCGCGCCATCACTCAGCCAGCAGCCTCCTCCTCCCTACTCTCTTGCTCCCCTCCCTCTTTGAGACCCCACCACTGACTCTCCATGGACCCCCAACTCCAGCAGCCTCAGTCTCTGGGTCTACAGACGCATGTGTAGTCAAGCCTGTGGCCCTAGTAAGGGAGAAGGCAATGGAGATGGATCTAATCGAACTATATGAAATAAAAGGCAATATTTTGTGAAGTTAATAGGTGTTAATTGAGACAGGAAAATAAAGTTAAATTTTAAAATAGGTGTGATGGTGTGCACCTGTAATCCCAGCACTCTGAGAGCCTGAGATAGGAAGAGTGCAAGTTCAAACCCAGCTTGGCTTAATTTACCAATTTGGCGAGACCCTGTCCAAAAATAAAAGGGCTAGGGGTGTAGTTCAGTATGAAGGCCCTGGATTCACACTCCAGTATCACAAAAATGAATAAAGTCAATGAAGATTATCACTGGTTGTTTTCGGATTGTGATTTTTATCTTTTCAGAACGTGCTTGGCTACATTCCTGGCCCTATTTAAAAAAAAAAAAAAAAAAAAAAACAGAGTCTCAAAGTCCGGCCTGACGCGAAGTTGTGCAAAGTTTAAGATCCAGATGTGCGCTAGGAAGCAGAGCTGAGAATGAGATGTTTACCTTCCTGTTGGTTTTATGTTCTTTCTATAGTTTACGTGCATTACTTATGTAAAATCACCCATTTCAATCATTTCCAAAATGACATGATGAGAGGAGGAAACATGCTATACTTTTAAAGGCCTGAGGACAGCGCTGGTGTCGGGTCATGGGTATGTGAAGCCAGGCACCCTGGGGAGTGGTAAGAGCGACTGGGCAGTGTCCCTGGCAGTGGGCAGGGCGGATGGGCGCTGCCACGGGGGGGGGGGGGGGCGCTGCTGAAGCCCGCGCAGGGGGCGCTGGTGCTGCTGGGACCCAAGGGGCCTGGGGTGCGGCAGGGAAGGTGAGGTCTGGGCGCAAGTCAGTCTGGGCACGGACCAGGTCATGTCCCTACTGCGAAAAGCTGGACTGAGGACACACACACACACACACACAACCCCTCGTGCGTGTGCTTGGAAGAACCGCACCCTGCTTTCAGTCCCTCACCCATGCATCCTGCTCACGTGCACTGGGAAGGTCTTTTGTGAGGCCAAAGGCAGCAAGTCCTACACCCTGCCCAGCCGTGTGGACTATTCAGTTTGAAATGCCTCCTGGGGACTAACAGTGCTTGGGCGAGGTAAGGATGCACGGAGAGGAATATGATGACCTCTCAGACTAACATGCCTTTGAGAATTGGAAATGCGGTTTGAAAAGAAGTATAATTAGTAGGCAGACTCCTAAAAGTGGAGGAAGATGCTTCAGAATCTACACTTGAGGAAGACACCACGGATGACAATAAACAGGACTGAAGTTTGTAAACAAAGTCAGGGGCCTGCAGAACTGCAATTCTTACTCCTTACACAGAATGGCGAGTATCTTTCAGTTTGTTTACCTGCTGCAAAAAATATTCAGCAGATGGTATATAAGATAAATGATTCCCAGGGCCAGGGATTTAGCTCAGTGGTTTTGGTGTCTGTCTGGCAAGCACTAGATCCCCAATTCAATCGCTGTTGGTACCACATACCACAATGCTGGGTGTGGTGGCTCATGCCTGTCATCCCAGCACTTGGGAGGCTGAGGCAGGAGGATTCTTGTGAGTTCCAGGTATCCCTGGTCTACAGAATGAGTTCAGGGCCAGCCTGAACTACAAAGTGAGACCCTATCTCAAAAAAAAAGGAAAGAAAATATGTTTTTAAAGGATTGGGGATATAGCTCTGTGCAAAGGCTTTGGTTTCAGTACAAGCAGACAAAGAGATAGTGAGATCCTGCAGAACCTGGCCAGAAAAGGCCTGTCGTTTTGTGTGTTCTTTTCAATGTACAGATGTATTTCCCCAGAAGAAATAAATCATGTTCTGAAATGACAGCAAGTATACAGAGTAAACCCTCTGGTAACTGGTTTATAATAAATGCATTTGAAGATGGTGTTTTGGGTGAAGTCATGTCCCCCCACATTCACATATTGAAGCCCTCAGCTCTGTGACTCTCCTTGAGCTAGCACCTTAAAGCTGGGAATGGAGCTCAGGGGTAGAGCATTTGCCTAGCACGCACAACCTGTGAAAGGCCTTGGATTGCATCTTCACACTCCAGGTGAAAAAGGAAAGAAAATATGTACATTTCCATCCTTCAAAGAGGTAGTTAGGGTTAATGAGGTCACGAAGGTAGGACATAATCCAGTAGGATTGGTGTGGTCTGGATTTGAAATGTCCCTCAAGAGGCTCATTGTGTAAAAGACTTGACTGCTGCTAAGTCTGAGAGAAACAATTGGATCTTAAGGGCTCTATTTTCCTGAAGTGAACTAATACACTGATGACGCTCTTGTTGGAAGGTGACAGAAGCTGGAGAGGTAGGGCACAGTGGAAGGGAGTAGTTCATGGTGTCATAGCCTGGGGGATGTATCTGATCCCCTGTTCCTTCCACATGGTCTATTGCCCACTGTCTCTGCTTCTAGTTGACATAGGCAATTAGGGTGTGGCGAAGTTGGCTGGGGAAGTAGGCCTGACCTGTTAATTACGAGACGCCAGAACTCACGCACAGAACAGCTCCCAAAGCCCTGCACATGGACTTCTCGAGCAGGTTTGCAATCAGATGGCCTAGACCTGGCCTCAGCCTGAGATGTGGTAACCCATCATCATCTCAAGAACCTGTATGTTGTCTCCATGAGTTTCCTCAAGATTTGGACAGCATAAGAGGGCACATGCCAGGCATGGTGATGTATACCTATAACCCCAGCCCTCAGAAAGCTGAGGCAGGAGGTTCGCTGTGAGTCTGAGAGTATCCTGGGCTACAAAGTGAGACTCTGTTGGTGAGGGAGGCACCGACACGAAGAAGAGCTTGCTGTCATTGCTTTCCTCACGATATCCCATTCTCCCCATTCTCCCTCCTCCAATTCCATAGGAGAGAGGCAAGCAACCCAGAACCTGGTAACGTTTATTTGGGGACACATTTTTAGAAGGAGCTACTTGATGCTAGGAGGAGGATTCTTTGAGGAACAGGAGTTCAGCCTGGGCAACATATCAAAAAAGAATTTTTTTTGAGTTAGGGTCCAGCATGTAGCCCAGGCTGGCCTCGAACTCTCAGCAATCCTCCTGCCTCAGCCTCCCGAGTATTGGAATTACTATGAGTATGCCACCACTCATGGTTTTTTAAAATATCTTTATTTATTTATTTTTTTTCTTTTTGAGACAGGGTCTTGTTTTGTACTTGAGTGTTCTTGAACTCACTATGCAGCCTTGGCTAGCCTCAAACTCACAGCAATCCTCCTGCCTGGGCCTCCCCAGTGTTGGAATTGCAGGCGTGAGCCATTGCACACAGAAAAAAACATTTTTTTATAGGAGTGACTCTTCAGGGCATACCATGGCAACTGAGTTTTTCTTAGGAGGGAGAATTGAATCCAGGGTCTTTGCAACCAGCCAAATCCTGAGTCTTTTTAAATTTTTTTTTTTTTACATTTTGACACAAGGTCTCATTGAGTCACTAAATTGCCCGGGCTGTGCCCAAACTTTTGTTCCCTGACTGAGTCTCCCAGAGTACTGGGATCACAGGAGTGTGACACCATACCTGGCTGGCCGTGGTGTCCAACTTCAATATATAGTTATTAGTCTGAACAACTAAATCAAAGGTACTAATTTGAAACATAGGAGCAACATTCTTCAAGACCAGGAAAGAAAAGCCAGTCAAAAATCTTTTACCAGGAGCTGGGCATGGTGGCTCATACTTGTGATACCAGCACTCAGGAGGTAGAGGCAGGAGGATAGCCATGAGTTTGGGGCCAGCCTGGGCTACATAGTGAGCTCAGGGCCAGCCTGAGCTACAAAAGAGACCTTGTCTCAAAAAAAAAAAAAAAATTGCCCATAGACCTGGCTGTGCTAACACTGTAGCAGGTGAGGTTCCGGGAGGACCAGAACACCAACCCAGAGAAGATGGCACCTGAAGAGCGGGAACTGCGGTGTCTGGAGCTGCAGCAAAGGTCCAGGCGCCACAGGTCGCAGCTCTTCCTGTTTTCCTCTCAGCGATGGGAGTATCGGGAGCGATGAGAGCACTCCTACTCTACCAACTTGGAAAGCAAACAGGAAACAGCCTGTATCCACCATTCATGGGGGTGAAGCAGAAGATGACACCCACAAGAGGTCATCTGAATCCAAAAAAAACCAGGGTGCGAAGATGCCATGGCTTTTAATACAGCTGTGACTTTACCCAGACCAGGAAAACCACGGGTACCTCTTGATTATCCAATGGTAGTTTTGATTCACCACATACTATGCATGTGGATGGTATTAGAAGTGAGTGTTAATGAAGTACCAGACTACCATGAGGATATTCACATGCACCTTAGGGACGCAGAGGGTGAATGTAAACCCGAAGTGGGCTCCGGGAAGAAACAGCCAGACATCACGAAGAGTTGAGGGCTACACCCATGGACTGCTTAGTTGAAGTGGGAGAGGAATACACACTGCAGAATGAGACCCTGCACTTGGCTGGGAACTATGCTGCTGCGTTCCTTCCTTCGATGTCTGTGCTGAGAGGAAAGCTTCAGTTTGTGGGTGCTGCTGCATGCTGCAAGCTTCAAAGTCTGAAGACATGTGTCTCCCAGAAGTAGCAGAGTTTGTGGACATTACACGTGACCTTACACAAAGAAATAAGTTTTGAGAATGGAACATCTAGTTTGGAAGGCCTTGCTTTTGATTTAGCTGCACCAGCAATAAATCAGTTTCTTGCCCAGTAATTCCTGCAGCTGTGAAGTTGAAAGCTCAGCACTGTCTCGGAGAGAATTAAGTTGATAGAGGCTGACCCATCCCTAAAGTATCTGCCATCAGTTGTCGCAGAGCAGCCTTTCATTTAGCACCCTACACAGGCACAGGACACAGCGGGCTCAATCACGTTCGGAAGATGATACACCCCGGAAAGTCCTAAGCCTTGTGTCAAGGACCTTTACCACACCTCCCTCAAAGCACCACCTTATTATATGCAACAGTCAACAGGAGGAAAGTACAAAAATTCAAAGAGTGTGGTGTTTAGCTCCTCAACCCCCAGAGACACTGACGTGTGGCAGATAAAGACTGCCCTTGTTCAGTCACTTGGAACACATGGTGTACAGTTTTTACTTCAGGGTTTAATTTCACAATCATTACGAATATATGGCCAAGGACAAATTATGGTATCTATTCCTTTTTTCTTTTTTTTGTGGTAATGAGGATTGAACTTGGATCTTGCACTTGAGCTAAATCTCAGGCCCACTGTTCCTTTTCAAATGGTTTTAATTTGTATATCTTTTCATATATTAGACATCTGGCTAATTTTAAGTAGTTTTATTAAAGTATGAACAATGTCAAGCCTGACATGGTGGCACATGCCTGTAATCCCAGTTCTCAGAAGGCTGTGGCAGTAGGACCACTGTGAGGTCAGGGCCAGCCTGGGCTACATAGCTAGATGCTATCTGGGAAGGGAAAGGAAGGGAGGAGAGGGGAGAGAGAATGATGCCATCAGTCAAGACAAGAGTTAATAAACTGATTTCAAAATCTGGATTTCTGGGTGAGGGATTTAGCTCAGTGGTTCCAGTGCCTGCCTTGCAAATGCAATGTCCTGAGTTCAATCCCAGGTAAACACGTACTACAATACCAGACCTGGTGACTCACACCCATCAGCGATCAATACCACACACCACAATGCCAGGAGTGGTAGTTCACTCCTGTAATCCCAGCTCAGTGGTTCCAGCACCTGCCTTGCAGGTTATGATCCCCATAACCACATACAACAATGCCAGGCCTGGTGACTCACACCTGTAATTCCAGCACTCGGGAGGCAGAGGCAGAAGGATTGCTGAGTTTGAGGCTGAATTCAGGACCAGCCTGAACTACAAACCAAGACCTTATCTCAAAAAAAAAAAAATCTTTATTTCTCTAAGTCAAATTTACTTTGTATTGAAACTATGAGTTTGTATTTCCCTTTAAAAATTTCAATTGGAAATGTACCAATAAGGAATACAATTTTTAAAAAGTTCATTTGGCTTATGCTTTATTGTAGAGTGGAAAATATTATTTGAAACCTATGAAAGTTTTGAGGTTATAGATGGGTTGGAAAATTTTGTGAAAATTTCCTAGGAGGTTCATTTTAAAGGGTACTTTTTTTTTTTGGTCCCAAGGATCAAACTCAGAACCTTGCCCCTTCCAGGCAGATACAGGGCCACTGAGCCAGATCCCTGGCCCCAAGGATAATATTTTTCAAACTCACTATAGTAGATTTGTGAATAAAAAGTATTCAGTCATTGTTAGCACTGAATCAATATCCTTTTAATAGCTTTATATCTGATGTTCCAAGAAATCAGGTTTAGAGCAACAACAAGGTCCCAGTTGGCATGACAATAAACTGTCCACCTTAATCATAGCACAAAAAAAACGTAACCTTAGGCTGAGGATGTAGCTGTAGGTAAAGCTCTTGCCTAAGACACAAGCCCAGGTTTCCATCCCCAACACAGAAAAAAAAAAAAAAAAGCCTCAACAAGCTCTAGGTTTCCAGTCTAGAATGGTGTGCATGGGGCTGGGAATGCAGCTGGCGCGCTCACCTGGCAGGCAGGTTCAGGGTTCTGGGTTTGATTCCCAGCACTGCAGCAGCAACAGCAGTCACTCGACAACCCATTCATCCATGAATGAGCCAATGCTTCCGTGAGGCAAGGACTTCATGACTCAATCACTTTGCAAAGGTTCTACTTTCAAATAACATTCATATATTAATTTAGAATTGTTTTCAAGATATGAAATTAAGGGTGCATTCAAACCGTAGCAGTACCCAAGAATACTACAGTATTTAGAAATTGGATATAAGTGGAAAAGTATAATCGAGGAGGTGCTGCATGCCTGTAGTCCCAACCCTTAGGAGGATGAGGGAAGAGGACTGTCATGTGTTTGTGGGTTCAAGGCCAACCTGGGCTACTTAATCAGTTTAAGGTCAGTCTGAACTACACAACAAGACCTTCTCTTTAAAAAAAAAATTTAGAAAGTACAAGCAGTGGTATATGGCTGTAATCCAGCTCCTCAGGAGGCTGAGGCAGGAGGATGGCAAATTTGAGCAAAGGCAAGGCAATTCAGCAAGACCTTGTCTAAAAACAAGATTTAAACTGGGCATAGTAGCACATGCCTGTAATCCCTACATTTGCTAAACTGGGGCAGGAGGATCACTGCAAGATCAAGGGCAGCCTGAGCTACATAGCAAGATCCTGTGTCAAAAAAAAAAAAAATTAAAAAATACTTCCGGTATGCATATAATCTGACACACACACGCCCCTCTTTTTTGGTTTCCACAATAAATATACCTTTTACCATTAAAATGTTTTTATTCTGGAACTAAAACAAGGCTGGGAATAGGTCGGAGAGTAAGAAAGCAAAATCTCATCCTTGCTTTCTCCAGGAAGACAGGGTGAAGGCGACGAGGCTCTAGGGGCTCTAACCCACTCCTGCCGTGAGCCTTCCAAAGCCATCTCCCTAAATCTGGAGAAACTCCTTACGTTACACAGCAAGTAGGTGCTCTAACCCAATAGAGCTTGGCGGTTAAAGCCTCTAGCTCTACGTGGGTTAACAAGTCGAAGACTCCGCCTTTTTCCGGTACTGAGGGGGAAATAAAGCCTCTCTTCCGCCCCTTTCAGCGTTGCTCAGTCTCGCCCTTGGGAAGCCTGCGACACTCTGCCGACCATCCTCTGCTACCTAGCCCTCCTAGGAAAACTGTGTTATCTAGCAGGAAGTTTCTAAATCCCGTGAATTGGGGAAAAGGGCCGCGAGCAAGTTTTTCGGCCAGGATGTCACTTCCTGGCACAGACTCCCTCCCCCGGAAGTGTGGCCTGATGTAAACACCAGAGCCGGGCACCAAAGCCCGGAAGGTCAGAAAGTCGTGCCGCAGGCGGTACCGCTGCTGCGACCCCAGTCGGGGTCAGGCTTACGTGGAGGTCAGTGCAGCCAGCAGGCAGCTGGAGCTTGATCCCAGGATTGGTCGGGATCTGGGGGAGGATGGGTGTCGGTAGATACGGTGTCTGCGATACTCCTGAGTGGGTGCTGATGTTGCAAGTATGAGAATACTCTTGGGAAAGAGTGGAGGTACCCTAGGTCGGGTTCGTGGATGGTGCGGAGATTTAGAATGGAAATCCGAAAACAGGTTCTTGGAGCTGTCAAAAGCATGGTGGGTCCTGGAGAGACACGCTTTCTGGTAGAGGGTGTTAGACGATGGAAAGGTGGGAGCTTTGGGCTCTTACTGGGTGCGCAGGGAGTGCACCTAGACAGAGGTCTCTCGGGGAGTTGGATTAGAAGGGAGGGTGGGGCCTCTAAGGTACAAACCTTGAGGGAGAGCGGACAGTAAGTGTTTGCAAGGTTGATGTTTTCCTAGGCAGGAGCTCAGGGTGGTGTTCCTTGGGAAAAGGTTTTGAGGAGGTACCTGTGCCCTTAGGTCCTAGGGAGAGAACAGAATTCCTAGAGGAACCTCAGGGAAGGGGTCCTGAGCACCAGTCTAGGCCAGCTCATGTGGGAGTCCAGACAGCAGATCGGAGGGAGTGTCCAAGGAGTGGAGGCTCTAGAGTGACTGGGGACTGCCCAGGTAGAGTCCTTGAAGCTTAAGAGGCTCAGGGAAACATCCAATGCTGGTGTTGTTGGGCAAAGTTAACAAGGGACAAGGGCCTTGGGGAAGTCAGGAAATAGGAGAATTCAGGAGGAAAAATGGGTTGGGGGAGAGTTAAAGGGCTTGAGGTGGGGAGTTCCTGGGGGTGGTAGGCCATGCTTAGCAGTCTTAGGGAAGAGTAAATGTTTCAGCATTGTCTCCCTTTATTTACTGAAAGATGGAATTCAGTGCTAGGTGCAGGAATGAAGATAAGTGGGCCTGGGCGTGGTGGGGCATGCCTCTAATTCCAGCACTTAAGAGGCTGAGGCACGAGGATCACCCTGAATTGAGGCCAGCCTGGACTACATAATGAAACTCCCACTCAAAAATAGGAAAAAAAAAAAAAAAAAAAGATAAGGGCAGCCAGTGGTTTGAGGCCATGTCAAGTACTGGGGCCAAAATTGGCTGGAGATGGGAAGGAGGTATCCACTGGGACACCCACCCTTACCCTATTACTTCCCGATGAATCAGTAATGGGCAGTGTCAAAAGAAGAGTATGTGTGTGTGTGTGTATTTCCAAGTGTTTGGACTTGGGGTTTGCAAAATGTGGGGTTCCTGGCTGGGTTTTTTTTGGGGGGGGAGGTCTTGGACGTTTAGGGCAGACACCAAACTCTCCCTCTCTTATTGTCTCTGTAGTCGGCAAAGAAGTTAAAAGTAGAGGAAGAAGAAGTTAAAAGTAGAGGAAGAAATTACTTGGTGACAGAAGTTCCACGACCTGGAGGGGAGACCTCAGGACTCTTCCCATTATCCTGTTGTGTCTAGGAGAGAAATCCCAAACCATGTCTCAGCAGCCACTTCGAGGGGTCACCAGCCTGCGTTTCAACCAAGACCAAAGTGAGAAAGGCTTGAACTTGTATCCTTGTGGGAGGAGAGAAGGGTCAGAGATAGGCCACAGGCCCCGCTTTCTAACCTTACCATTCCCTGAGATGATCTGGATTCCTTCCATCCGCAGGCTGCTTTTGCTGTGCCATGGAGACAGGTGTGCGCATCTACAATGTGGAGCCACTGATGGAGAAGGGACATCTGGGTGAGCCACCTGGTGGGTGCGGGGCGGTGGGTGGAAGGGCTGGGCTCAGCTCAGCACCTACCTCCACTGACACTTGGCCCCTGTCCAGACCATGAGCAGGTGGGCAGCATGGGCCTGGTAGAGATGCTGCACCGCTCCAACCTGCTGGCCCTGGTGGGCGGTGGTAGCAGTCCCAAGTTCTCCGAGATCTCAGGTAAGTGCCCTTATCCAGCCCTTGACCTACATTCCCCAGATTCCTTCCCTCCCACAGGAACCCCAAGGCACTGGCACAGGAAGATGTCAGGGCTCCTCAGTCCCATGGTGAGCCCTATAGTTTTGTACTCATTGATCTTAAAGCATGAGGAGCTTGGTGTTTTTTGTTTTCATTTTTAAAAAACAGGGCTGGGAATTTATCACAGTGGTTCTGGCATCTGCCTAGCAAGTACAAGGTCCTGGGTTCAATCCCCAGTACCACACATCACAATGCCAGGCATGGTGGCTCACACCTATAATCCCAGCACTCAGGAGGCAGAGGCAGGAGGATTTCAATGAGTTTGAGACTAGCCTGGGCTACATGGTGAGTTCAGGGCCAGCCTAAACCAGAGACCCTGTCTCAAAAAACTAAAAAACAAAACAAAACACACTTTTAAGGCTGAGGCAGGAGGATTGCCACAAGTTCAAGGGCAGCCTGAATTACAGAGTAAGACCCTGTCTCAAAAAACAACAAAACAAACAAATCTCACCAGGCAGATGGCTCACACCTGTAATTCCAGCACTTGGGAGGCAGAGGCAGGAACACTGCTGTGAGTTTCAAGGCCAGCCTGAACTACAGAGTGAGACCCTGTCTCAAAACAAACAAACAAATCTCACTTCTAGGGGTCAGGGATATAGCTCAGTGACACTGCACAAGGTCCTGAGTTCGATTTCCAGTACAGGGGTGGGGGTGGTGCTTTTTCAGGCTACAGGTGGGATGTAGCTCATTGGTGGAGTACTTGCCTGGCATGTGTAAGGTCCTGGGTTTGATCTCCAGCACTGTAAAGATAAGACAAAATAAAACAAATTATCAAATGCCTCTATATGCCACATCCTTCCCTATGGACCATTAGCTGTGAATCTGGTACTATTCTGTGCACTTTGCATGTATTCATTTCTTCAGGTAACTATGTGCTGGGCCTGGTATGTGCTAAGCACACACTCTGCCCCTGAGCTAAACCTCCTCTCAATTATCTTCATTTTTACCAGTGAGAAAACAGATCCAGTGAAGTTAAGTTTTTTGAGGGCTTTTGGTTTTTGTGGGTTTTTTGGTGGTACTGAGAATCAAACTCAGGATCTTGCCTTTGTGAGGGAGGCGCAGTGCCACTGAGCTAAATCCTTGCCCCAAGATTTGTTTTTTTGAGATAGGGGCTTGCTTTGTACTCTAGACTGGCCTTGAACGGTAGTGATCTTCCTGCCTCTGCCTCATATGTGGTGGGATTACAGGCATGTATCACTATGCCCAGCAATAAAGTTAAGTGATTTATTCAAAACTGCACGATCAAGCTGGGCCTGGTGGTACACATATGTAATCCCAGCACTCAGGAAGCTGAGGCAGGAAGATCACCACGGTTCAAGGCCAGCCTGGGCTCCATAGTGAGTTCAAGACCAGCCTCAACTACATAATGAGGCTCTCATCCCCATAAGAAAAAGATCACACAATCAGTAGGTTTTCAAGTCTTAGAACTATCTTTTCAATGCTCCCCTTGACTTGACTGTCAAGTGCCATTCCATTTTAAGGCTTTTTCTTGTCAATCCCACTGAAACATGGCAAGAATTGTCGTAGGTGAGACACAAACCAACGGGTTCTTCACAGTTATTTCCTGGGGTATGAACCGGGGCCCTGGAGGCAGAAATGATTACTGAGGGGAAGTTACAGGCATGGGTCTGAGTCCTTACTTAGATGTTAATGGGCCGCAAGGTCCTTGCCAGACCTCAGCTCCAATTCTAGCATCTGTTCTCTCAGCAATATGTCCACGGTGTTCATTCTGTGCAGGGCTCACACCGAGTGTTTAGTGAAAGGTCAAGCAAGTGGGTTAAGGTCCCAGGGGGAGTGGGGATGGGTTTCCTGTGTCATCAGAGCTGCCCCTCACCTTAAATTTTGGTCCCATCGACCCACCCACCTGGCCAGCAGTGCTGATCTGGGATGATGCCCGGGAAGGCAAGGACTCCAAGGACAAGCTGGTGCTGGAATTCACCTTTACCAAACCAGTGCTGGCTGTGCGCATGCGCCATGACAAGTAAGCCTGACGGGGACTCGAGTGGAGGCCAGGAGGTCCCCACAGTGAGATTAATCCTGCCTGGGCAGCCCACTGTCCCCTCACAGTCCCCCATGTTGTGTGACACCCACAGGATCGTGATCGTGCTGAGGAACCGCATCTACGTGTACTCCTTCCCTGACAATCCCCGAAAGCTGTTTGAGTTTGACACCCGGGACAACCCCAAGGGTGAGGATTCAGTTGTGCAGGTATAAGGGTGAAAGCATGACAGGGCAAAAGAGCAGGGATGAGAGAAGGGAAGAAGCACACACTCAGAGACACTGGGAAAGGGGCTTTGTGCTGAGAGATGCTCAAGTGGCCTGAAAGATGCAGTCTACTCTTTCCAATCTTCACTCAGTTCACTTCCCCCACCCTTGGCCCTGCCCCACCCCAAGTGCCCTAGGGACAGAGCAGAAGCACCTGGTGAGGACATGGGCGAGCATGGAAAGCAGCACTGGGCCTCCATCCTCCCCCAGCTTCAAATCAGCTGCTGCAGGCAGAAGGGATTTTTGCCCAGCAAAGAGAAAGCCTGCCCCCCAGAGGCTGCTGTGGGTATAGGTCATTAACCAGTTCTGTGTTTTCTGAGATCTTGCCTGGCCTCTCTGCCTTTCATCCTCACACCCTAGGCCTCTGTGATCTCTGTCCCAGCTTGGAAAAGCAACTGCTTGTGTTTCCGGGACACAAGTGTGGAAGTCTGCAACTTGTGGTGAGCCACCCAACAGACAAGGGTGGGCAGGCATGCGGGCCGGCTCTCCCTGTGGACCCCTCCAAGCCATCCCAACCCTGAACTGCTGCCTCCTACCTCAGGACCTGGCGAGCACAAAGCCTGGCACCTCATCTGCTCCATTCACTATCAATGCACATCAGAGTGACGTGGCCTGTGTGTCCCTGAACCAGCCAGGCACCGTAGTGGCCTCAGCTTCCCAGAAGGGAACCCTCATTCGCCTTTTTGACACCCAGTCCAAGGAGAAACTAGTCGAGCTGCGCCGAGGCACTGACCCTGCCACTCTGTACTGGTGAGCACAGGCTATGTTTCGTGGGCTAGTCACTCCGCAGCACGTGTCATGTGCACACCACTGCTGCTCTCTCTTTTCCAGCATTAACTTCAGCCATGACTCCTCCTTCCTCTGCGCCTCCAGTGATAAGGGTACTGTGCACATCTTTGCTCTCAAGGATACCCGCCTCAACCGCCGCTCTGCGTGAGTACCATCATCCCACCCTGTGTTGTGCCCAAGCTCCTGCCCATGTACCACATCAGGCTTACCCAGTGCTGCCTGCAGGCTGGCTCGCGTGGGCAAGGTGGGGCCTATGATTGGGCAGTACGTGGACTCTCAGTGGAGCCTGGCGAGCTTCACTGTGCCTGCTGAGTCGGCTTGCATCTGTGCCTTCGGTCGCAATACTTCTAAGAACGTCAACTCTGTAATTGGTGAGTGGAGAGGAGTCTGCATGGGGAAAAGCCTTCAGGTTGGACCTAAAAGAATTTGAAGGCCCCCAGAAACCTGAGGGAAGCCGGGCATGGGGAAGCACACCTGTAATCCCAGCACTCAGAGGGGTTGAGGCTGAGGCAGGGGGATGCTTCAAGTTCGAGGCCAGCCTGGGCTACACAGTGAGTTTAAGGCCAGCCTGAACTATGTGAGACCCTGTCTAAAAAAAAAGAAAAAGCCTGGGGGAATTGGAATGCGTGGCTCAGCTCCATTGTCAGTAAGGGATATGGCACTTGGGCAAAGGCCATGGGGACACTTGAGAGAGGTAAACCATAGGCCATGGGGACACTTGAGAGAACTGGAGTGTATGGCTGTGGCAGTCCCTAACCTTTTACCACCACAACCCCCAGCCATCTGCGTAGATGGAACCTTCCACAAATATGTCTTCACTCCCGATGGAAACTGCAACAGAGAGGCTTTCGACGTGTACCTTGACATCTGTGATGACGACGACTTCTAAGGACCCTGGGGGCTGTGCTAGGAACCTACAGTAACATTACATAGTTGAGCCTTGGGTATGGAGAAGTGCTGTGGAAGCCACCAGCCAGCAAGCACAAAAGAGGCTTGTGCCTGCTTTCCACTCAGCAAAGCTATGTCTAAACCAATAGCTCACTTCTCTCAAGCACTTTCTGATGACTGTATGCTGAAAGAGCTAGGCCTGGGATCCGGGAGGTAGCAGATCCCTAGGGCCCCTTATTATGGAGAAGATAGCTAGATTCCCAGGGGAGGTATCCTGATCCTACCCTGAGATTTGAAAAAAACTCTTACCAGGAAGACATGACTTCTGATGTGATGAATATGAATAAAAGGCCCCTAATGACATTTATGGCTTGACCTCAAGGGCGGGGCATGGAGTTTCCATGAGAAGTGTGACCCTCTTGGAGTCTGACAGGAAGTGGAGTCCAGCTCCAATCCTTCTGAGAGCCCTTGCTGGTTTATCTCTGCCAGTGTGGCTACTATGTGCTTGAGTCGCGGGCACCGCCTAGTGCAATTGTGCTCTGGGTGGGTTGAAGTTTGAGGAAGTTAGGAATCTTCCGTCAAGGGGCGGAAGCTTAATTTCCCGGCAGCCCTTGCTGCCCCACTGTAAGGCGCGCGTTACTTGCTTTCCGGGTCACGTGCACGGCCGAGTCTGCGCAGTTCACCTAGAGAGAGAGGGGTTAGTTGTTTGGTTCAGACTCCATTTCCCGATGTGCCTCGCGTTGCCGCGAGGTGTAATGGGTGTTGTAGTCCGACCGCCCTTCGGGCTGGTCCAGCAACCGACAGGATGTCGGAGGTGCGGCTGCCACCGCTACGTGCCCTAGACGACTTTGTTCTGGGGTCAGCACGTCTGGCAGCTCCAGATCCACGCGACCCGCATCGATGGTGCCATCGTGTCATCAACAACCTTCTCTACTACCAAACCAACTATCTTCTCTGCTTTGGCTTCGGTCTCGCTCTAGCCGGGTGAGGGAGGGACGTGGTGGTTGGTTGGCCGGGAAGACCAGGGCCATGGAGGGGGTGCCCTGCGGATCCTTGAGAACTGGGAGGGGCAACCTATGAACATGCTAGGCCAAGAAGGGTGAATTTGGTTAAAATGGAAAGCCTGAGGGGTATGAAAAAAGAGGCGGATCCTTCTGGTTAATAAGGGGGGCCTGTTGGGAATGAAGGATGTAGAAGGAAGATCTGGAAAGAAAGAGTGGAGCTAAAGGGGAAAGTGGACTGGGAGGTGGACCTGAAAATAAGACCTTGCAAAGAGGACATACATACTTAGGTGAGGTGATGTGATGGGACAAAATTAAAGCAGCTCCGGAGGCTTTAGGATAGGCAGGGACTGGGATGTGATAAAAGTTGAAGAGTTTGGAAGGTGCATGCGTGGAGTGGTCTAGGAGAGAAGCTTATCCATGATTGGAACACTCCAGGACCAGGTACTTGTTGGAGAACTTGAGCCCAGAGGGAAGACCCGGGGTGGAAAAGCTTGAGACCAGAGAGATGGAGAATCTAGAGGAGGAATTTTGTCAGGGTTGAAAGTTAAGAGTGGGACCAGAGGCCTGGAAGCGTTTTAGTAATGATTTGAGGAGGGATCTCTAGGGAAATGAGAGGTGTAATGGGGAAAGAAAGCACGCCTAGAACGGGGCCCTCTAAGGACCATGGGCCAGGGAAGATGGAACTGTATGGAGACGAGGTCTACGCAGGGGATCTGCAGAGGCTCTGCTCAAATGGGGTACATGAAGGCAGATGGACGGTTGCTGGAGAGGAGCCCTGCAGGGGTAGGAAAAGACCAGGGAAATGCCAGCAGCCTAAAGCATCCAGCAGAATGGGAGGATCTGAAGCAAAAGCCTCCTGAAAAGGGAATGTAAGAGTAAAACACAGGAATGCGGGTCCACAGGAATCCCCCTGGAGGATAGACCTGTTGGAAGTAGGGCTGGCTGCTGGGAGTATTTGCCTAGCTGGAAAATCCAGAAATGGGAAATCAAAGCTATTCGATTTGATTTGATGGGAGGGGGTGAGTCTAGCTTAGTACCCTTGTTCCTGCAGGTACGTGCGTCCGCTGCACACGCTCCTGAGCGCGCTGGCAGTGCTGGCGGCCCTTGGCGTGCTGGTGTGGGCAGCTGAGACCCGCGCAGCAATGCGACGCTGTCGCCGCAGCCACCCTGCCGCCTGCCTAGCCGCAGTGCTTGCCGTTGGCCTCCTCATCCTCTGGGTTGCGGGCGGCGCGTGCACCTTCCTGCTCAGCATCGCCGGGCCGGTGCTTTGTGAGTCTTTACTAACCCCTGAGATACTAACCCCTAAGATGCCTAGGAATATGACCGATGGTTAAGACACCAGGCTTGGCCTGCGCCGATTCTTGGTTTGAGACAGGGATGGGAAACCCGGAGGGCAGCTCCATTAAATGCTCCTTTCCTGGCTTTGCTCTCTCCTTCTGGGAAGACCCCTCTTATTAGCGACACTTTGGGTTTCCTGGTGTTAAGTGCATAAAACTGGTCTCGTCCTAGTTACTGAAAATCCTTTCTTCTGACCCCGCCTCCACTGCCAAACAATTGAGTCGCTGGGCCCTACTTAACAGGCATTCTGGTTTTCTACCATTCCACTGGCCTGCCTGTGTGCCAGTTCCCTTTTGTGGGCCCTGATTGGCTGAAAACTGTACTCCCACCCCACTGATCCCACTCCTCTCCTACCACCCACAGTGATCCTGGTGCACGCCTCCATACGCCTTCGCAACCTTAAAAACAAGATTGAGAACAAAATTGAGAGCATTGGTCTCAAGCGGACGCCAATGGGACTGCTACTAGAAGCGCTGGGACAAGAACAGGAGGCTGGATCCTAAGGGCTTGGAACCTGTACTCCGGACCTAAAGAACACCCCCACCCTCACCCCCGCCCATACCCGAGACCCAGACCCCTATCTAGCCTTTATAATAGGAGTCAAGAGCACCCTGGCCAGTCAAAACAAAACAAAAAACAGAGCATTAGTGATTTCCACATGTTTAAAACTAGGGTACTGGCGAGGCTTGGTGGCACAAATCTATAATCCTAGCACTCAGGAGGCTAAGGCAGGATTGCCTTGAGTTAAGGGTCAGCCCGGGCTACAGTGAATTCAAGGAGAGCCTGAACTACAGAGCAGGACCCTATCTCAACAACAAAAAAATTAGGGTATCATTTAGAGCCAAGCCCCCATTACCTAGGAACTAGTCTTCTACAACCCTCAACTTGGGACTCACGGCCACCTGTAGACCTCCAGCCTGAGACCTTGGGCTTAGGACTAGAGCATCCATGGCCAGTCTCAGACTGTGGACCCAGAGTTACCTAACAAGTCTGGGACTCACCAGTCTCCCGTGTGCAGCACCCAAGCTGGGGCCTGGGTCAAGACATTCTCAAAGCTTGAACCTTGGGCCAAGGATTTTCCAGACGCCACCCAAGCTTCAAACCTCAGTTAAGGCCTGGTCAAATCTGGATCCCAAGCCAAGTATCCTCAGTCCTCACCTGGGTGGGTCAGGTGTCCTGACCCTGTTGAACCAGGTGACCCCAACTCTCACCCGTCCCAGTTGCTTTCAGCTATTTAAGAAATTTTGCCTCTCCCCCAATGTTCCATAGTATCAAGGATCAAGGGGTGGAGAATGGGGTAGCCCCAACTGAAAATGGGGTAGATATATCAGTGTTGCCGCAACAATAAAGCTGTTGCATCTCTCAAGCTAATCTGGGCTCCTGGCTGAAGTCCTTGTGCATTTCAATGGACAGGATGGTCTTCTGCTCTTCAATGCTGTTAAACTCTACCTGCTTCTGAGGGCCAGAGGGGTAACTGCTGAGGCTCTTCTTCAAACCTGTTACTTCTGGATCAGCACAGATAGATTAAGAGCATAGTGTGGGGGATGTAGCTCTAGTACAGTGCTTGCCTAATGTGCACAAAGCCCTAGCACCACACATAGACTCGTCCACAAATTACTGAGCTCTTTAGGTGGGCCAAGAATCTGAATGCAAGCAGGCAAAGAAGCTGCCTCACCTCGCAAAGCAAAGTCAAAACAGGACATTATCTGGCTCTTTCCACAATGCTTTGTTTTGTGAGTTTTTCGGAGTGGTTTTTTTTTTTTTTTTCTTTCCAGGAGATGCTATATTGACAGTGCTTTGTTTTATCCTGGCCCATCCCACAGTTTTCTTCTTGTAAAACAGTACTATATTATCTGGATGGAACTAGAAGTGTGGGTCCCTGTGGCAAAGCAGATGGAGGAGCAACATGGGGGTTCAGTTTACACATTTATTATAGAAATCCCTTTCCAGTGTGGGTAGTGTCTTGGGCCCAGATCCATTGATACAAAAGAAAAGTTTAACACCAGATAAACGGGGTAGGGGTACCCCCAGCTTCAGAAAGTCACAGATAGGTATCATAGAAAACACAATTTCTGTAGATTTGTCTAAAAAGTGGTGGATGTAAGGAAAGCCAAGGAGGATGTGACGTGGGCTGTGGCCTGTGGCCAGACGTCACCTGAGGATTTTAATGGCATCTTCCAGATGCCAGGCTCAACCACCACAGCATCCCAGGATGCAACACATCTGATGGCTGTGACCTCTTGCCAACTTCCTGCAGGGCCTCCTGACTGGGGATGGTGGATGCACAGGCTGAGGGCACAGACAAGGACAGGGGCTCCTTCAGGTATCCCGTCCACAGTTCAGTTCATCCAAAGGTGAGCAGCGAGCCCACCTGCACACAACTCCCTTAAACAGGGGGCAGCATGGAGTTCTGTTCATACCAGTCTCCTGGAGGCCCTGAACAGGGCCCTGAGACCCTATATGGTCCATTTCATTCGGGGAGCTTCCTAAATGGGACACGCTGGGTATAGGGTCAGGAATGAGCCCAACCAGGGCAAACTCACAGTTTCCTGTTTATAAAATGCCTAGTGTTGGGTGAAGACTGAATACTAAATCACAACTGTAAACAGAAATGTAGGAAGGGGCTTAGAGGCCCCACGACATTATCGCCCCCTCGGTGAAGCTGACTGAGGCCACCAATCCCCAGCACAGTGTGGGAGGAGAAGCAGAGTAGCAAACATCTCCCCAGGCCAGAGGGGAGCCAGCGGCCTTGGAAGATCAGCTTGGTTTCCTTCCCCAGCACTGAAAGCAAGTACATCCTCCCAGAACTCAAGAAGGTTGCCTGTGTGCTCGGGGTACAGTCATGTCCAGGCCAACAAGGGGCATATCAGAAAGAGTCAAACCAGTGTCCCTGGGGTCTGGGGGTCAGAACTGGAAGACTGCTCCCCCTCTAGCGTCAGGTCACTTAAGCGAGCGCTCAGCTCCGGGGGGTACAGGAAGTCCGCGTAGTATCTTTAGAAGGGACAGCAGGAATCCGGAGGACAGGGTAGGGAATACAAGAGGAGAAGAAAAGACAGACAAGACACACACAGAGAGAGGAAAATAGGCTCGTTAAAGAAGTGAAGGCAGACATAAGACAGCACCTTCAAGGCTCCCAACCATGGGGCATGGAAAAAGAGGAAGAGAAAGGCAAGGGGCACACAAGGTCCCTTCCTCCTGGCACCCTGCTTCAAGGCTCATTTCCAGTGACATGCACTATTAAAATATTAAAATCCTTCTACAGCTTGGTAAAGAGCTGCTGCTACCAGCACCCAAGATCCCCCTCCACCAGGACCCCAAGGACTCAACACTGCTCATGCTTAGTAGTGACTACGCCAATGCTGCAACTAATGTCCTTGTGGGTCCAGTCATAAGCTATCATGACTAGTTCCCCAGCCTGGGTAACTGTGCCATATGCCTCAAGAGACCCTTACCCATCAATAAAAGCAGCCCCCATACCTGCCGGAGACAGGGGGTGCTGTGAAACTCCTCGAGTGGGGGAGCGGCGCCTGGCTGGGGGCCCCATAGAGCGCCTGGCCCACCTCATAGCAACGGGCATGGAGGAAGGGCGGGTGTGGTGGGCCCACATGTGTCAGCACAGGCCGGCGCTGGGGCCCCATGGCCAGTCCCGAGTTCCGGATGTACCAGTCCCGTAGCCCCTCCAGGGCAAGGTTCTTGTGGCCGCTGCGCTCACCAGCCGGGGGTACACGGGTGGGTGGAGGCATCCACAGCAGAGGATTTGGATGTACCTCCAGGCCCTCAGCAGCTTCGGAGGGCAGGCCACAGGGCTTGGTACGGGTGGCACGGCTGTGGGGGTCCTTGCTGCGGAGGAGGGGGCTGCTGCTGTCAGCTGCATACATGGGCGGTGGGCCAGGGAGCATGGTGAGGAGCCCGTCCCGACGGGAGATGGGTCCTGGGGCCTCCGCTGCAGGCAGCAGTTCCCCCCAGCCTGGCCCTCCGCCACTGCGGGGCAGGCCCCGGTCCAAGGAATAGTCCAAAAGAAAGTCCCCACACACAGGTGGGAGCCTGGGGGGCCCTCGGGAGACAGGGGCAGCTGAACTAGGCCGGGTGGCCCGGGGAGGGTCTGGGGGGCCAGCTGTTCGGGAGGAGAAGGCAGGGGGTGGTTGGGGGCGCTCATATAGCACCTCACTGCTTTTGCAGACTGGGGGGCCGGTGGCTGGGGGAGCCAGAGGGGCAGGTGGGGAACCAGCTCCCCCGCCAGCTGCCCGATCCACCAGCAGAGCCTCAGAGCTGTTGCTGCGGCGGGTGCGAGCTGCGAAGAAGGAGGCACGATCAGAGGCAGGGTCCGCCCGAGGGAAGCCCATCTGGGAGTCCTGGCTGCCGGACCACTGGCGAGAATGGAGGCCTTCGGGTCTGGAGCACAGAGGCAGGGGAGGAAGGGAGGTCAGCAAAGCCAGCCACATGAGCTGAGTGCCCAGCCCACCCCACCTCTTTCTGAGCCTCACTTACACGTTTCTAAAATGCACCTAGGATTAGAAGCTGTGTGCGTGCAGGCACTGGACAATGGCATGTCAATAGCAGCTGAGGTTTGGTCCCAGACTAGGGGGTTCAGGGGTTGGAAATGCAGCGAGGGACAGGGCTGCTCATGGGAACTGTAAATATGCATAGAGCTGAGGAGGAAATGCTAGCAGAGGAGAAGCCACACAGAAGGTTCTTCTTTTCAGGACCAGAGATTGAAATCAGGATCTTACCCTTGCGAGGCAGGTGCGGCACCACTAAGCTACATCCCCGGACCCACAGAGGGCTCTTCTTAATGCACCTGACCCCTCAATTCCTGCTAAGGTCCTGCTCTGGGCTTCTCTCTACCTCCAGGATGAAGCCCCAGTACTTAGGCCTGGCCTATAAGACCAGTGTGAACTCTCTGTCACGCCACGTATGTGAACCACAACAGCCACCATGCATATATGCAGGCCCCGTGAGCATAGGGCTTCGGGGGTCTTTTGCAGCCTGGGGAAAGCAGACACTTATGAGTATCTAACACTATAGTGGTTAAAAGCAAACTCTAGAGTCAAATCATTTTGGTTCATATACCAGCCCTTCAGTTTACTAACAAGTAACCTTTACGCTTCAGTTTGCTGGTCTATAAAATGGGAATGGCAATAATACCCCTTCAGAGGGATCTTGTGATATCTAAATAAGCTATGATCACATGAAGTACCGATTACTAATAGATGGTAGGTACTTGCTACATATTACCCAGAACTTATTATGTCTGTTTTTTAAAACAAAAAGTAGTTTTGATTGAGTTCTTTAAATTCCTACCCCATTTTTTTCTTATTAGAATGTTTATAATCAATCACTCATAATTTGTTCAAAGGTTGGTATTACTATGTCCACTTTGAAAACGAGACAATGATTCCGAAAAGGGAAATAAGCTGTCCAGGATACAGGAGAGCTCGTACTCAAACTCTAGCACTTCTGTTCCCAGTCCCGCCCTTCCTCCACCAAGGTAACCCCTAGTCACCTTCAAAGCCCCAATGCCCATGACCACACCTTTCGGTAATTTCTCCTCAACACTTCAGTTAGAACTAAAGGCTCCCTCCTCTGATCTTCAGACCCACCCTCAGAGTCCCCTTACTTGCACAGCTGGGGGCCAGTGCCCCGGGTGAGGACAGGGGTGGCAGGCACACTTCGCCCCTCAAAACTGGAGGCACTCCTGGGCAGCGAGCGGGTGGGGCTAGACAGAGACGGCAGGCCCAGGTCGGGGCCCAGGTTAGAGACCACACCCCACAGCAGGCCCTTCTGCCAGCCCAGGCTCAGGATCCCATTCCTGGCTCCTGGGGAGCGGGGAGAAAGAGCTCATCCTCACCTGGTAGGGCTGGCCACAGAATTCCGCCGGCTCTTCAAGTCCCCATAAAGATCTGACGGGGGTGGTTTCCATGGGGTTCGCCTCTCAGGGCTCCCCCCAGATACTGCCCGAAACTGGTCCCAAGCCTTGGGTGGTGAGGGGCGCTCGCCCAGAGAGAAGCAGCCACGGGGCTCCTCTGGATGGAAGAAAAAAACTGAGGTAGAAGTTAAAAAGAAAGGGCCCAGAAAGGTCAGGGTGGGTTGGCACAAAGCACAGGGCAAGCGGAAGTGCTAGAACAGGAGTTAAGCAGGCTAAGGAGTGAGGCAAAAAGGAAAACAGAGAAGCTCACAATGTAGGCTCTGGAGCTGTGGGGGGAGGAATAGGGTGAACTGAGAAGACGGGGCAGGAATGGTGGTGCATGTCTATAATCCCAGCACTCAGGAAGCTGAGGCAGGAAGACTTCTTTGAGTTCAAGGCCAGCCTGCACTACATAGCAAGACCCTGTCTCAAAAACCAAACAAAAAATACCCCCAAAAGAAGATGGGGACCACAGGAAGATGGAGCACACGAAGGAACAGCTAAATAAGTAGGGGATGTCTGGGCAACACAGAATGAACTGAGGGGACGTAGCCAGGGACTAGGGGTAGGTTGAAGGATGCAGGTCCTCACCATTGTCATGGCTGGCTCCAGATTCTGATAGGGAGCTGCTCTCTGAGTGCAGGACTACATCTTCTACAGATGAGAAAGGAAAGAAACTGGAACTATCACCCCAAAGCCAGGGTATTTCCCTCTTGCCCCACTAAATGAGCTCCTCTGCTTTTCCCACATTCTGAGCAACCCCTCCTACCCTGCTCCCTCCCCAGGAACCCACATTTACCTAAATGCAAGACTAGATGGGCTTGGGTCTTCAATTTCCTGGGGCCAAGGGCTCAGTCCTCCAGGGTCTCCTAGCCCATTTATTGCCCATTATCTCAACTTTGCTTACCCAATGGCTCCCTTAAGACCTGTCCATCTCTCAGCATTCACTGGTTTTACACACACACACACACACACACACACCCGACTAGCCAGAGCACATTTCCAGGACTATGCTCCCCATCTCACCTATGGGATTCTGGGGCTTGGCTCACCTTGGCTGAGTTGAGTGAGGCGTGTGCCTAGGCAGACTCCTTGGGTGGTGACGAGTGCCCCCGAGGACAGTGCCAGTGGCTGAGGTGGAAGCACTGGGAGGCCAAGGCGGGCACGGACATCTCCAAGCTGCTCCTCCAGCTCGTGCAGTCGCCGGAGAGCATCTGCCTGTACCTGGCGCCGGCGCCGCCGCTGCTCAGCACTCAGCTCAGGAGCCAAGGCCAAGCGACGAGCAGCTGCAGCGATCTGCTGCTGAACTGACACCTCCCGCTCCAGGGCCTCAAGAGCCAACTCCTATGGGAACCAAAAGGAGTGAGATAGGATCACTGTTGGAAATGGCCAGGCACAGGGACCAAGCAGGGCAGGATCTGTCTGCACTGAAGTGGGGCCTATTCTTCTTGCAGGTGGGGACTATCTGCCTAGGGATGGAGCTTATTCACCCTCTTGGGGCTGGGCTGGTTCATCGTCCTGAAAGTGGTAGGCCAGTCCGGACAGAGAGAGGGACAGTGTAATACCAGAAAACCACCTCTTCAAGCCTTTTCCTTTCTCATCTCCAACTCCCAGGCTCCACAGCACTCTCTATGCCTGTCCCTATCCCTCTCCCCCACCATCTCGCCCTCCACACCCATCTGCTCACCTCAGCAGGGCACAAGGAGTGGTGTGCTGGGTTAGGATGCGGTGGAGGGTAGGCACGGGCTGCAGGGGGCCGCCGGCGGACCAGCTGGGGACGCTCACCGGGCTCCAGCGGGCACTCAGGGGGCAACTGGCCAGTGAGTTCCTGGAGGGGGGAGGGGACAGACATGACCAAGAGTCAGTTGTAGGCATGGAGTGAAGCAGTGATGACCCAGAAGCTACAGAAGTCCTCTGTGGAGCCTGACCCTGCCCAGCACCCCACATATGTTATGTCTCTTCCTCTAACAGGCAGGTGGGTAGCATAGACTCGCAGGCCTTCAATGGTCCAAACCCTGAGGCAGTCAATACCAAAGGCTGCAAAACTTGGAGGGCAGAACATTGCAGTTTTTAGGACAGAAGACAGTCTATGTACTGGATTTTACATAACACTCCTATCACATCTGGAGCTGCATAATCTGAACCACATCATTATTTTCAGCAAACTGTGTGGACATTCTCCCTAAAAAGCTTAAAGCTAAAACTATAAATCACCTCATGTCAGTTCATAGTAGGCTGTGCTGCCAAATTTTGAGGTTTCATTTTTTGAGGCTTTGGGGATTTGGAGTTGTTGAGAACGAACTGTGGGCCCACAATGCCATATATCACTGATCACTGATTCTAAGACATTTAAGCAAACAAAGGAGGAGACAAAGGGTTAATAGGTAACCTACAGTCCAAATAAAGTGGCTCAGCAACTGCCATCACAGGCAGCCTGGCCTACCTAGGGCCCAGCTCGAGACCCCTCCCACTTGAGACTCCTAGGGCCCAGCTCTCACCGCCTCCTGGAGACAAACTTTTCTGAGCTCCTGAAGCTTTAGGCTCAGTGCCTCCTGCAGGGCCCGCTGCCGGTCAAGCAGTCCCCGCAGACGCTCTGACTTCATGTGGGGGGCAGCCTCTCCAAACAGAGCAGCTGGACACAGAGGGAGCAAAGATCAGGGGGAGAGCTAAGGCTTCCTGGAACATCTGTGAGGCCAGGGACCAACCCTCCCCAAAAGGCCAGGCAGTGACTCTGAGCAGGGAGGAGAAGCAAGAGGGGAACCAGCTACCAACCTGGGGCATTGAAGGTAGGAGAGCTGATCAGCTGACCTTTGACTTCCATCCTGATGCTGTGGGTAGGCCGTGGCTGATGGCTAGACAAGGCCTGACAGTGACACAGGAGCCATTAAGGAAGCACAGTCCACTACACACACCCACACCCTGGCCCCTAGCCCAACCCAGCTTCCCATGCTCCAGCTGGGGATTTAAAGTTCCATGGGCCCCACCCACCTGCCTGGCCTCCCCTGCTATATTCTTTTTTTGAGGCAAGATCTCACTATGCAATTCAGGCTGACCTCAAACTCATTATGTAGCCTAGGCCAGCCTTGAACTCACAACAATCCTCCTGCCTGCGCCTCCTGAGTGTTGGGACCACAGGTGTGTGCTACCACACTTGGCTTCCCTCCCAGTCTTTTATTTTATTTTATTTTTTTTTGGTACCAGGAATCGATCTGAGGGACTTGTGCATGTCAGGCAGACACTGCACTGCTAAGCTAAATTCCCGGCCCCCTCTCACATTCTGTGTTGATGTCTGGACCCACTTGGCCCTGGTACCTTGGTTCCCTTCCCATTGAGTGGGAACACAGCAAGTGGGAAGCTGGGTAGACTTACGCCTCCTCAGAGGCCCATGGGCCACAGCCAGAAGTCTTGCCTAGGGAGAGAGAAATAACGGTACAAATTCAATCAAGTATAACAATAGGGGCACTTATTAAGCACCTGGGTGCCTAGAACAGTTAGCTACTGTGCCACATTGAAACTTCACAACCCCCCAGTGGTAGGAGTTCTGTGATTACTACCCCTATGTTAAAGGTGAGGAAAGTAAGGCACAGAGAAATGAAGTGACTTGTCCATAGCCAAGGATACAATCTAGCCCCACCCCTCAGGTCCTAAGCCCTCCCTCACTAGAGCTGCTCCAAGTTCATCAACTTCCTCATAAGTGCCCCAGTCTATCTGTCCTCAGGGCCTTGCCCAGGCTGTGGCTGCTGTCAGGAGTTGTTTTCAAAGTCTTACCATCTTACTCCCGCTTCTCACTTAACATTCTAGGGCTTACAGTTTATTTCCAGAGAGGACCCTGCACAGCACCCTACCGCTACTATTGTCCAACAAGAGGCTGGCCTATCCTGTACCTCCCTGTCTGTCCCATTACGTCAGCACTGTCAGTACCTCAAATACCACTGCACACCCAGAGAGTACTCCAAGAAAGTGCTGCTGACTGAACAAATGACTGTGTGGACACAGGCCAGCACCCATGCCCAGGTCTGTGAGTGTCTTGTCCCAGCTCCATGCTGCAGCGCTGGTGTAGCAAGCATTCACATGATCTCAGGATCCCTCCAGGCTCTTCTCTGAGCCTGTCCTGAGGTTACCAAAGGGAAGTCACCATGCCAAGATTTGTGGGAAACCGTCCACAGCTATAGATAACAAGCCACCCGCCTCCTTTTCTGGCCCCCAAAACCTTGGCTGTCCATGGAGATTACTTTGGCTGGGCTCCAGCTCTCTCTCCCTCTCATATCCTGCTCAATCCCCAGCTGAGCTACCTGGTGACATCACCCTTCTACCACCTGCCCTAATCTTCATGGCAGATGACTGGAAGAGCCTCATGGGCCACAGTTTCCACTCCAACTATCCTGAAATCCATAGCTAGTCTTGACATGGTAGCCAGGTGGGGCGAACACCCAGTCAACCAAGGAGCATGGGTTCAAGCACCTTCCCTGTCCTTACACTGTGGGCAATGACCAAGCTCCCCCTTGCTTTGGGACCTCCTGCTGCCCTCCTGTTTATATCCTTCCCCTGAAGCAGTTATGCCCTGTCCTCATTATCAGGGGTAAGGTCAGTTCTAAAGCAGGTGCATTGGACCCACAGCCCAGAGGCCACTTACCCTCCTTTTCCTTAGTACTATAATAAAACTATTTTGAAAAGGTAGTGTTGATACTTATATACATTAACTATACTATTACTTTACATGTGGCTCAAGACAATGCCTCTGCTCTCAATGTAGCCCAGGCAAGCCAAAAGGTTGGACACCCATGACAAAGCCTTTCCACAAAGCCAGGCCAGGAGAACTTTATAAAGGCCTCACATGCTTACCCATCTAAGGGCTGACACTTACCAGCCTATGCCTCAGCTCAGCCTCTTCTGCCTCACAGGTCTAGGTCTAGAGGCTCCTATTTTCCAAGGTCTCATTTGGGTTTTGGGGAACTTTCTCCAAGCTCCCCTGAGCTCTCTTTTACCCTAATAAAAACCCAACCCCACCCCAGGGCCTTTCAGCCCACTGACCAAGATGGGTCCCACATCCCACACAAGGCTGCCTCAATCCTTCCTTCTTTGGGAGCTGAGAGCATCCAGGAAGTCTACACAGGGACCAGAGAGGAACCCTGACTCCACCTTGTCAGCCTGACCTCTATGACATAGCTACAGCATTAGTCACGGGGTCATTGGGCAGGTTAGGTACAAGGTCAACGCCCCGTACACTCCTGGCCTAGCTCTGGAACCTTTGCTTCCGCTCCCCTCCCCTCCTATCCATACACTTGCTTTGAGGCCGAGGGCTGCCCTGTCATCAAGCAGAGTTGGTAAGAAGGGGATCTCGGCAATCTCCTCTCACTAGTGACCCCAGGGCCCTTCAGGTCTGTCAGTCCTCCAAGAGATCAGTTCACAGCAGCACACCCCCCCCTACCCCCCCCATTGTGGGGCTGGGCTGAAGTAGAAGAGCTGCAGAGGAGAGTGCTCCCCCACACCCTGAGGCGGGCCCAGCAGGTTTTTCAGGTCTGCCCTTCTGACACCTCGGCCCAGAAAGAAATTCCTGGCTGTAATGACTGTTTACAACCAAGATACCTCACCTGGGTGGTACCCCAACACCTTCAGCAGGACCCCCACCTTCATATACTACTGTCACTGGAGCAAATAAGCACTTCCAAAGTCTGTACTGTCCCCCACCTCCAAGTCCCTACTTTCTCCATTCCAGGTGAACAAATGGGGGGTGGGCAGGCAGGTGCCTGGGAGTTTCTCAATAACCAGGTCTGGCCTTTCCAGAGGGGTTGGCCCTGGGTGGGGGAGGGCAGAGGTGGCTTGGCAGGAGAGAAAGGAGAGGAAGTGTGAGTAAGATGGAGGAGGGGGACTCAGGCTGCTCTTCTCTCCCACACCTCCTCACACATTTCTAGCCAAGAATCAGTCTACTAAAGAAAAGGAAGCTGGACATTTCGGGCTTCACCTTGAGCCCCCACCCCCACCCCACACTGTCCGCATACCTCTCCCACAGACCAGGCTCTCTCCAGAAGGGGACTTCAGTACACCCTACCCCACACCTACCCCAGCCCCCATGCCCTTGTCTTCCCCCACACCCCAGACCCACTGTTTCCAAGTGCTCACCAATCTTAGAGTACTGTGGGGTGGCCTCAGGTACCTCAAAAAATAATAGTTGTCTCAACCAGGCCCTGGCTCGACTGGCCACAGTGGCGGTAAGCAGCAGCGGTAGATGCCTTGGCCGCCTCCCACAAGGTAATGGCCCAGCCTACCTGGCCAGGAACTGGGCTGGCCCACACCTTTTAACCCTTGCCTGCCTGCCACCAAGGCTAGGGCCACCCAAAGGAGTAGGAAGGCAACATCAGGGCCAGGTGGCCAACACAGCCAAGAAGAGAACCTCGAACTGCCTCCTTACCCCAGACATGTGGTGGAGAAGTGGGAAGGGGGCTAAGAGTCATGCAAGTAGCTGCTGCCTGTCCTGCTGCCCAGAATCCCAAAGGCTGCTGCCCAGGATAGGATCTTGGGCCTGGAGGCTGGGGCTTGTAAGTCAGGTTTGTATCTCTCAGCAGTGGGCATCCCCTTTCTGAGACCCTTACCTTTCTCACCCAGGGAAAGACTGGGTGGGACGGAAGTCTGGGGCAATTCCCACCATCATTAAGGGAAGTTTTCCAAGTTGGGGACAGAGGAAGTTAACTTTTCTAAGGAGAGCCCAATACCCCGATACCTTCCACAACTCCAGAAAAAATTCTTAATAAACTGTCCTCAGTTTATGTCCAAGACAGCCAGGCTGGTGGTGGTATAGATGAGTGGTGGTGAGCCTGTGGAATCTGTGCCACAGCGGACTGTTTGTATTACTCAAAGTTCTAAAAGGTTCGCTGTCACTGGTACAAACACAGTGTTCTCAGAACCACTGTGCAGATTTGGAAGCTGAGGCTCTGAGAAGAGCTGAGATCACGGTGGCATGTGTAAGAACTGGACAGGGAGAAAAAATCAGAACTAGCTCCTGGGCTACAGCTAGATGAGGCTATTC
>PVIR01007203.1:38339-62208 GCA_004026965.1 Petromus typicus
CACAATCCTCCTGCCTCTGCCTCCCGAGTGCTGGGATTACAGGCGTGAGCCACCACGCCCGGCACTGTGGATGTGGTACTGGTTGCTGCTGGGTGTGAGTCTCCACACCCAGTATTGTTATGTGGTTACCGGGGAATTGAACCCGGGTCCTTGCGCTTGCGAGACAGGCGCCGGAACCACTGAGCTAACTCCCCGGCCCTAGATGAGGCTATTCTTGAGGGAGGAGAAGTAGGGGGGTACAGGCTTTTTCATACCCTCGCTGGGTTTCCCCTACTCTTCCTCCTCAACATTTCTGACCAGAAGTCTGGCTTCATGCCAGGAAACTGAGGGCTTTGCATCATCACGAGATACTGTTCCCCGCACAACACCACCTGGGGTCTAAGCCTGTCCCAGATCACACCACATTCTGTGATCTTCATGGGACCATCTGCTCTGTGACCTGAGGGCCCAAGCTTAACCCAGGCTCCCCCTGGGGCTGTGCCATGAGGTGAACAGGAGTGTGAGGAATGCTTTCTCCCTACTTGGCAGGTTGGCTGAGCCTGGAGTGGAGCTCCCTGTCACAGAGCTATTAAGGCTTCCCACCATCCCTGCCCACCTTCCTTCTTGGGGATGAGATTTCCAGTGCGGAACACAAAGGCTCCTTTCATTAGCTCCCTCTCATACTCTGCTGAACTTCGAGGGCCGGTGGAGGTCTTCCTAGGGGGGTAACGGTAGAGTGTTCTCTTGACCAAGGCTTCTCCAATCTCTTGTGGGCCACCAAGAATGTTGAAAAGAGGCTCTCCCCCCAAATACGCTGGTCATGGTGATGGACACCTATAATCCTAACACTCAGGAGACTAAGGCAAGAGGATCCCCAAGAGTTCCAGGCCAGCCTGGGGTACACAGTGAATTCAAGACCAGCCTGAACTACAGAGTGAAACCCTGTCTCAAAAAAACAAAAGAAAAAAAAAAAAAAAACCAAGAATGATGGAAAGAAGGATGTTCATAAAAATAAAGAACCACGGGGCCGGGGATTTAGCTCAGTGGTTCCAGCGCCTGACTTGCAAGCATAAGGTCCCTAGTTTGATGCCCAGTAACCACATACAACAATGCTGCCTGTAATCCCAGCACTCAGGAGGCAGAGGCAGGAGGACTGCTGTGAGTTCGAGGCTTACCTTGGCTACACAGTGAACTCAGGGCCAGCCTGAACTACAAAGCAAGACCCTGTCGAAAGAAAGAAAGAAAAGAAAAGAACCAAGAGAGCAAGAGAGACAGGACAATCTGACTAGTAATGCGAACTGAGTCTCAAAGCTTTGGTTCTCTCACTGTATAATGCGTAAAAGGTGGTTCCAGAGACAACAGAGGCCAAAGGAACTCTGGAAAGAATTTCAAAGTGCAGGGAAACTCACACCATGTCATTAATGACTGTTAATAATGATAATAGCCCAGGCCGGGGATTTAGCTCAGTGGTTCCAGCGCCTGTCTTGCAAGTGCAAGGACCGGGGTTCGATCCCCGGTAACCACGTAGAGACTCACGCCCAGCAGCAATCAGTACCACATACCACAGTGCCGGGCGTGGTGGCTCACGCCTGTAATGTGAGTTTGAGGCTGAGCTCAGGGCTAGCCTAAACTACAAAGCAAGACCCTGTCTCAAAAACCCTAATAAATAAATAAATAAATAAAACAATGATAACAGCCCACACAGAGGTGGGTCAGTGTGGGGAATGGAGGACAGCAGGTAGCTGCACCTCCTGGGCCAGGCACACAAGTGGATCAGAATCACCTACATATCACTGTCTTAGCCCATGATTTGTTTTGTACAGAGCAACCAAGTCCCCAGTTCTTTTATTTTGAGATAAGGTCCTGCTAAGTCACTGTTATGGCTTGTGTCCCCCAAAGCCTCATGTGGTCACAGGGGGTTTTTCAGAGGTGGCTGGATCTAGGGAATGTGGTGCTAGGATTATGGCTGCCCACCCTGGGTGTGGGTGGCACTGCCCAAAGGGCAGGTAGCCTGGATGAAATATAAAGGCAGATTTGGTTCTGTTGCTACTTTTCTGCTTTCCTGCCTTCTGCCTGCCAATTTGCCATGAACTATTTCTGCTGTGAGATGCCCCTCTGCCACCCTGCCTTGAAGCCAGCTTACTATGGACTGAAACCTCTATAGTCTGTGAGCCAAATAAACCTTTTCTCTTTTGAGTGTCAGGCATTTTGTCTCAGTAAAGAGAAGAATAACTGAGACAGTCAATAAGTTTTGGGGTTTTTGTTTGTTTTGGTTTTTTGAGACAGGTTCTCACTATGTATATAGTTCAGGCTGGCCTTGAACTCATTCTGGAATCCAGGCTACTTCAAACTCACAGCAATCCTCCTGCTTCAGCCTCCCAGGATGCTAGGATTACAGGTCTATATTGTACTGAACTTTATTTAATCTGTGACTTTTTTTTTTGGTAGGTTTTTGTTTTTTGTCTTGTTTTGTTTTTGGTTTTTTTTGAGACAGGGTCTCGCTTTGTAGTTCAGGTTGGCCCTGAGCTCAGCCTTAAACTCACATCACAGCAATTCTCCTGTCCTCCCGAGTGCTGGGATTACAGGCGTGAGCTACCACGCCCAACACTGTGGTATGTGGTACTGGTTGCTGCTGGGGTGAGTCTCCACACCCAGTATTGTATGTGGTTACTGGGGATTGAACCCAGGTCCTTGCACTTGCAAGGCAGGCGCTGGAACCACTGGGCTAAATCCCTGGCCCTTTTTTAGGGTTTTTTTTTTTTTTTTTTTAGGTTTTTTTGAGACACTGTCTCGCTTTGTGGTTCAGGCTGGCCCTGAGCTCAGCCTCAAACTCACATCACAATCCTCCTGCCTCTGCCTCCCGACCTTTTTTAGGTTTTTTGAGACAGGGTCTCGTTTTGTAGTTGAAGCTGGCCCTGAGCTCAGCCTCAAACTCACATCACAGCAATCCTCCTGCCTCTGCCTCCCGAATGCTGGGATTACAGGCGTGAGCCACCACGCCCGGCACTGTGCTATATGGTACTGATTGCTGCTGAGCCTGAATCTCCACGCCCAGTATTGTATGTGGTTACCGGGGATCAAACCCGGGTCCTTGCACTTGTGAGACAGGCGCTGGAACCACTGAGCTAAATCCCAGGCTCCCCCCCCCCTTTTTTTTTTGAGACAGGGTCTCACTATGTAGCACAAGGTGGCTTCAAACTCACAGTGCTCCTCCTGCCACTACTCGAGTGCTGGGATTATAGGTGTGTGCCACCACACTGGCCAGTCATGATTTTTAATAGCATAGAAGATTACCTAACTTTTAAACTCCACTTCAGCAGGTCCTAAGCCACATATGGCCCTTAGACAGCTAGTAAATGGTAGGTCTGAGATTCAGCCTAGCTCTGTCATTTACTGGCTCTGTGAGTGTTTGGACAAATCATTTAACCACTCTGTACCACAATATCCTCACCTGCTAAGTGGGGTTGACAACCGAATGCAACTCACAAAGCTGTTGTGAGCCTAAATGAGTAAACACATTCAAAGACTGCTTAGGACAGAGCCCGGTCAGCAGTAAGTGCTCAGTGTGCTGGCTGTCATAATTACAAGTACTCCTCTCCATAAATCCGATAATCAAACAGATCCCTTCAGATTTTTCTTTTCCACAGAAGTGGTATTTTTCAGCCTCACCCGATAAATCTGAAATAGAACTATTTTCCTCCAGATAACTTGTCTATCACTATCTAAAATTAGGATTTAGCACCAAGGATTTAGCTCAATGGTTCCAGCTCTCTGCCTTGCAAGTACAAGGTCATGAGTTCAATTCCCAGTCCAAAAACAAAAAGAAATTAGGAATTAAACATATCCATATGCATTTGAAAAAGACCTGGTATCCCTCAGCCTCCAAGCCTTCCCTACTTAACAAACTTCTCTCCATCTTCTAACCTCTCCCCACTCAATGTTAAAAACGTAGGAACCATGAGGCCAGAGATTTAGTTAAGTTCTTCTGGCACCTGCCTAGAAAGCACAAGGTCCTGAGTTTGATCACTGGTACCACATATTGCAATGCTGGGCGTGGTGACTCACGGCTATAATCCCAGCAAGGCTAGCCTGGACTACAAAGTGAGTTCGGGGCCAGCCTGAACTACAAACACTAGACCCTGTCTCAAAAAAAAAAAAAAAAAAAAGGAGGGGGGATTTAACTCAGTGGTCCTGGCACCTGCCTTGCAAGTGCAAGGTCCTGGAGCCTCACTTTAGCATCCTTAGTAACAACATACTACAGTGCTGGGTGTGGTGGCTCATGCCTGTAATCCCAGCACTTGGGAGGCAGAGGCAGGAGGATTGCTGTGAGTTCGAGGCTCACTTGGGCTACATAGTAAGCTGAAGGTCCTTCTGAATTACAAAGTTAGATCCTGTCTCAAAAAAACAAAAACAGGGCCGGAGAGTTAGCTCAGTGGTGCCGGCGCCTGTCTTGCAAGCCCAAGGACCTGGGTTCGATCCCGGTAATCACATACCATACCGGGCGTGGAGACTCACGCCCAGCAGCAACCAGTACCACATACCACAGTGCCAGGCATGGTGGCTCACGCCTGTAATCCCAGCATTCAGGAGGCAGAGGCAGGAGGATTGCTGTGATGTGAGTTTGAGGCTGAGCTCAGGGCCAGCCTGAACCACAAAGTGAAGACCCTGTCTTAAAAAAAAAAAAGAAAAATGCAGGAACCAAATACAATTAGATACATTGCCCAAGACATTGCCCAAGTACAGGTATTAAACAGATCACGCAATGAGGAATCCCTGGGTTATTAGGAATACGTTTCAGATAATTAAGACGGGTCTGATATTCATTATTGAAACTCACCATACTATGAGAAGTGCAGGAACAAAACATAACCGAATAACACATTATCCTATTGCTATCCAAATTGTCCTCCTCCACCCTCAGGACCATGAAGATTCAGAGAGCAAGATGGTCTCATATTATTGATGTTATTGTTACTATTAAATGCGGCTGAGCTGGTTTTGCTTTTAGGACAAAGTCTTGCTGTGTTACCAGACTGGCCTCAAACTCCTGGGCTCAGGCAATCGTACTGCCTGAGCTTCCTCAGGAACTAGGACTAGAAGTAAGCCACTACACTTACTTAGGTGGATTGGTCTGATTCTAATATTCAGTAACAGCCTGTACCCCTCCTCCAACACATACACAGACGAAATTCACAGAGGTGGGACAGACTTAGCACCAAAATATTTATTGTTTACTGCTAGAAGTGGAATAAACCCTAGCTTACAACCCACCACTATAAGTCCCAAAGCCTCTGGTCTAGAATAGACTTTTTTCAGGACAGGAAATGCAGGATCATATACCCAGGATCAAGATCAAGGGTAAGGGGTAACACGTCCTAGAAAATTCCTACATATCCCTACCCCTGACTATTTTCTCAACTTCCTCATCTCCCCCAAAATGGAACGCAGAAGATGACTACATGGAATGTATGGATGGAAACATGACCCAGACTCTCAGAATCCCAGAGAATCACTCAATAATTTAAGGTGTTCTTTCACTTGAGGGCAGGGGGCATAGGAACATTTCCATGCCCTCCTGGGCAGGAAGAGAAATGTAGGCTTTAGTGAGATCACTGGAGTGGAAGTGGTGAAGCCACATCAGCCACACCGGGCTCACAGGCCACTTGTGTTTATCAAGTGAAGCATTTGGGATGTACTTCTGAAGCCCTGGGAACAGAGCAGGGTATAATGGGACCCCTGTCCTGGAGTCAGAAGGGAAGGGAAGTGGGTGTTGAGAAGAAGGAAGGTCCAAACAGGATGGAAAGGCACGCTAAGGGGTAGAACGGGAGTCTGGGCTTGGAATGAGATAGGACAAAACAGAAAGGAGTGCAAAGAATAAAACAGAAAGAATTATCATAGGATGGAGGACAAGAGGCCAAATGGAATGAGCCAGGATGCTGGCCAGAGGGTGGGCTAAAGTGAGGCTCAGGACAAGAATAAAAGCACCATAAGGAGGCAAAACAGCAGGGCAGAGGTCAGGGCCAGTATAGAACAACAGCCAGAAGATACGAGTGTACAGGCCAAGCCAGGGATGAAGGCAGAGAATGGGTAAAAGGAGAGGCGCAAGTGGGAGGTCAGGAACAGGACAAGACTGGAACAGAAGACAGGAATGAGGTGGTGATGAGACAAGAAAATAAGGAAAAACAAGGATTGAAGACAGGGACGGTGCAAAGAGACAGGGCAGTTTAAAGGAGTTGGGAGGACAGAAACAAAGTAAAGAAGAGGCTAGGGATCAGGACAACTACATCAGACTGGAGGTATGGGGACAGGATACAAGTGCAAGGGGATCAGTGGCACTGTGGGAACAGACAGATGAAGTATCAGGACAGAAATTGGGGTCAGTGTTAGGCACTGGGACAGAGCAAGGTGAGCTTCACAGACAGGACAGTCAGGCAAGGATCTGAGATCAGGCCAAGGATCTCCAGGACAGAGCTGGATGGGTTTAGGGGTCGGGACTGGGCTTAGGAGGACAAAACAGAGGCTGAGGACCACATCAGAACAGAATTCGACTAGGTCAAGGGTCGGGCTGAAGGTTGTGAAGCAAAGGCGGCCAGGAGCTTGGGGTTTAAAAAGATGTAGTCAGGTCAGATGGGGTTATGGATGAAGCCACTAGGTCAGACGTCGAGGGTGCAAGCGCAGGTAGATCCGCGTCGTCTCTCCCGGCCCTCACCCCGCCCTGTCCCCTCCCTTCTTCTCCCGGCAGTAGATGGTACTCACCGAGGGTCCTGGCCCGCGTCGCAGGCGGGGTCGGTGCAGGCGGGGTCGGTGCAGGCCGGCGGGGCAGTAGGCGGGCGCACCCCTCCTTCACGGCCCCCTGCTCGTCCGGGCGCGCGCCTCCTCCCACTCCGCACCCTGCCGGTGGGCCGCGTTCGGCCCCGCGACTGTTAGCCGTGGGGGCCAAAGAGGGGGCGCCCAGAGGGTGAGAGAGGAGCGTCGGCCCCCCGGGGGGCGGTGGACCCCCGACCCCCACCTTTAGGTCCGGGTTAGTCCGCCCGCGGCAGCGTGCCCACCTCCGCCGCTGAGCTCTAGCCTGGGGTGGGGGGACGGGGGCGGGGCGCGAGACCACAGCAGCGCCGGAGACGAAGTACGCAGGCGCGAACTCGGGTCCTGGATTTCCCCCCCACCCCAGCCCTAGGAGAGCCAGGAGCGAAAGAGCTGGGAGCGCGTGCGCACACGCTCTGTTGAGGGCAGCCGAGCCCTTCCCCGCGGAGGCCACGCCCCCTCAGAGAGCCGACTGGCGGTCCTTACCCCAAGTCGCCATACCCCCAAGCACTACCCCAAACAGCTCTAAGCCACCACCGCACCCCTAAATTCCCCTAATGGCATCCCCTGTGCTGTTCCCCAAATGCAACCGAAACCACTCTCCATCATCTTCCAAACTATATCCTCAAAGTATTGTTTTGATTCCAACCAGTACCTCCAATCCACCCTCCATGGACAACCATGCTGCGCCACAAAACCATGCTCTCTTAACCTTCCATTTGAGCCCAAATCGCATTATGCTGACTTCAAGCTATGCACCTAAATTAACCTCCATGGGTATCAAAATTCCATCCAAAAAAAGTATATATAGACCATTCCCCAATGCACCACAAACTGTCCACCGTCAACTCGCAAATCACTACCCCTGAATTTCAACCTGTAAACCACCTCCCATCATTCCTCAAATTGTATCCCCAAACTACTGTCCATTTATCCTAAACAGTCATCCATCCATCCACTCATCATGGAGCTGCCCCAATAAACTACCTTCTACTACTCTAAACTTGTTCCCTCCAAACCATCTGCAACAGCCCTTAACCCCATTAATTTTCAAATAACACTTCTATTTTTAAAATTTATTTTTATATTTTTGAGTTGCTGGGAATGAAACGCATGGTCTCTTGAATGCTAGGCAATAGCTCTGCTGAGCTATACTTCCAGCCTCAGAGATCATTTCTGAAGTAACCTCTAGTGTACATCTGACACACTCCACTGATCCCAAACCACCCTCTATTGTTCCTCAAGGTGCTATCTAAGAGACTCCTCAACACCAGACTGCAGAGTGACTTTGGGCAGAGTAAAAAGAAAAGAAACAAACCCTACAGTGTGAAGGCCACTGAGCAAGAGCAAGCTTAGTGGAAAATGGGCCTCACAGGCACCTCAAACACACACTCCATGAGCACACCTCACCACACCCCACCCACCTCCCCTCCTACATCCACAAAATGACCTTCCAGCAGCCCCCTTACTGTCCCATATACTGCTAACTACACTTCGTGTTTTCCCAGCTGCACTTCAGACAGCTCTCCAAAGCTCTCTACACCTCCAAACCACATTCTACTGACCCAAGCTGCATTCTCAAATGATCCTCAACCACACCTCCAAATAACCATCTGCCTTCTTTCTGCAGGGGCCTCCAAATCATACACCAGTAGCCCCAAATATCTCCCAAGCCCTTCAATGGATTTTTTTTGGACACAGGGTTTCGTTCTGTATTTCAGGCTGGCCTTGAACTCACTATGTAGCCCAGACTGGCCTCAAACTCATGACAATTCTTCTGTTTCAGGCTCTGGAGTACTGAAATTATAAGTATGTCTGGCTCTCAATGAGTCTTTTTTTTTTCCAGTTACATAAAAAGCTTAGTGCCCAGCGTGGTGGCTCACCCCTGGAATCCCAGCACTCGGGAGGCAGAGGCAGGAGGACTGCTGTGAGTTCGAGGCTATCCTGGGCTACATAGTGAGTTCAGGATCAGTTTGAACTACAAAGGGAGACCCTGTCTCAAAAAAAAAAATTGGAAAGTTAGAGGTGCAATAAGAAATGCTTTAGTTTAGGTAGCTGGAGGAGGTACACTATGATACAGGGGTTCAGATGGGCCACCTGCAAAGGCAGGAGGCCAGTTTCCAAGGATTAGCTGGTGGGGTGGAGTCTGGTTGATCATTATCTCCGTCCTCTGGCCACAGTTCTGGAATCCTCAGGCTGAGGGCCGGTTTCCTTCCCAGGGAAAGGTTGTCTCTGTGGCGGTCTTTCTCAGGTAGGACTTAGCATTTCCTGTGAACTCTGCAGCCTTTGACCCAGCAGTATGACTTCCAATACATTCCCCAGAGTATACTCTTCACACTGTGCTGTAGGACTGCTTTTGTTTTTGCTCTTATTTCAAATCTTCTAGATATCCCAAAACACAAGTTTATGTTCTCTAAAATCAATGAATTCTAGGAACAATGTTAAGCATAGGAAAAAATTATTGAAAAAACTTTGTCTGAGAGAAACAGAAGGGGAACCAGAAAGTGGGTTGAATGCCAAATAATACCTCAGGAACTCAAATTACAAAGCACTCTCCAATATCTATTCATTCTTTAACAACAACAAAACATGTTTTTTTTGTGCCAGAGATTGAACTCAGGACCTTGAGCTTGAGATGCTAAACCTCAGCCCTAAAAATCTTATTTTATTTTATTTTATTTTATTGCGGTACCAGGGATCAAACTTGGACCCTTGTGCTTGCAAGGTAGAAATGATACCACTGAACTGAATCCCCAGCATCCTAAAAGACATTTTTTCAGAAGGTTTCACCAAGTAGTTCAAACTGGCCTTGAACTTGCAGTGATTCTCCTGCTTCAGCCACCCAAGTGCTAGGATCCTAGGTATGCACGACGACACCTGGGCTTTTTCTAATCTTTTTTTTTTTTTTGGTACTAGAGTTTGAACCCAAAACCTTTGTATTATCAGCCCTTTTTGAATTTGAGACAGGGTGTCGCTAGGTTGCACAAGCTGGCCTCAAATTTGCAATCCTCCTGCCTCAGCCTCCTGAGTAGTTGGGATTATAGATGTGTGCCACTATACCTGCCTCCTTCTTTACTGGGAGTCAGATCTGTTTCTGTATTTCTTTTTCAGTACTGAGGACTGGAGTCAGGGCCTTCACACTGAGCTATATCTTTAGCCCTTTAAAAAAATAACAAAACATTTTCTGTTTTTTGAGACAGGAGTCTCCCTAAGTAGTTCAAACTGGGCTTGAACTTACTACACAGCCCAGGCTGGTCTCAAACTCTTGGAAATCACCCTGCCTCAGACTCCTTAATGCTGTGATTATAGGCGTGCACCACCACACCTGGCATTCAGCAAACCAGAGACCTTGTCTCAAGAAGATATATATCACATATAATCACATAACATTATAATTCTGTAATACATTATATAATATATAATATGCATGTAATATATTATGTATATCATATATTATTATACATTATATTATTGTGCATATTATATTATATATATTATACAAAATTTTTGGTTTTTCATGACAGAGTCTCACTATATATTCCAGGCTGGCTTTGAACTCCATATGTAGCTTAGGCTGACTTTGAATTCATGGCAATCTTCCTACCTCAGCCTCTAGAGTGCTTGAATCACAGGTATGAGCCACCATGCTTAACTAAAAAAAAAAAATTAAAAAAAAAAAGAGCTTCTTCTCCTTCAAGAAAACAGCAAATGGTAGATGGGGCCAGTGCAGCAGAAGGGCCAGGAGGCACCAGAGGCCCAGCCATAGGAGGCCATGGTAGCCCACAGGGGGCCATGGTAGCCTGGCTTCAGTAGTGGCCTTGAAGGCTGCAGGTGTAATGAGGCTGGAGCCCAGGCCATAGGGTTTGTGGCAGCAAGACCAAGAACAAGCAGTGGATCCTGGTCACCAAGTGGGGCTGGTTGGCCAAGGAGATGGAGGTCAAGTCCCTGTGTTATCAGACACTGTAGTATCCATTGGTTCCACGCTTTTGTCCTGTTCAATTAATTGGGCATAACACTTGATGGATTTAAAAGTTTAACATTTATTTAAAGGCAAAAAGGAGCCAGGCATGGTGATGCATTTAGCCAACTGAAGTGGGAGACTCAACACAAATTCCAGGACCACCCGGGCTACACTGTGGGGTCCCCTGAGGCTAAACAACGCCGGCTCCATCAAGGAAGTGCAAGGCAGCACATAAACAGCTAAACATCGGCCCCTCCGGGCCACAGAGATTAAGGGAAAACAGAGACAGAGACTGCCACCTATAAGACTGGTTTGGGGCGGTTGGGAACAAGGAAGTGGGGCTGTATATAAGGGCTGAGAGCGCTGGCAATAAAGGCTTCTCCACCACTTCATCTCCGCGTGATGACCCCCGCCCGTGGTTCGATGCCAGATGAGAAGCCCTCGGAACCGGGACCCGACAGCTGGAGGTTCCACCGAGATCTGGCATCGTGAGGACTTGCCACTGGGCTACCCCAGGCCGGCACAGTAAGTAGGGGTGTATTGAATTCAGGACCGTCTTGCTATGGGGTCCTCCCCTCTAGACAAGTTATGGAGCAGCAGGTCTGCCTCCTCCTGCAAGAAAATGGCACTCCAATTAAGACAGAGAGTGCCTCGCTACTGGTAGAGACTGTCGATCATTTCAGTCCTTGGTTTCGGCACGGCGGAAGCCTTATGTTGTCTGACTGGGACCATGTCAAAAACGATCTCCAAAAGGCTCTTAGAGATGACCCAGATTCTTTCCCCGTGGCTGCCTTCTCCCTCTGGAGGCTGGTGCGCGATGCGCTTTTGACTAACGAGGCAAAAGTGAAAGAGGCTCTCGAGGATAGTGAGAGGACCCTCCAAAATGTCCAAGAGGAGGTCCTCCAACAGTCACTTCAGGATTTAGATTTAGAGCAGGGGGAAAAACTAGAAGTACAAATGGGAAAGATTGAAGGAGACATTCGCTCAGGGAAAGATCGCGAAGGCGCCGCGGAGGTCTCCTCCGTGAAGTTCGCGGTCCAGACCCGGACAGCGGTACCAGGGGGGAAGAGTGATTTACAGACTCACACTGACGATGAGGACTTAGACAGTGAAGCAGAGAATGGGCTAGAGCAAGAGATAGAGAGGCTGGAGGAGCAGCTACAGGTTGCGCGTTTAGAAAAGGCTGCTAGAGAGACCAGAAATAAGCTGAAAGATCTTAAACAGAGGCGTCTAGACGAGATGCGCGATCAGCATTTTCAAAAGGCGCGCCTAAGATGGCGCCCAGAGCCTACTGCCACTCCCTGCCTGGCTTCCTGTGTACAAGAAGGCACCTTGGGCGTCCAATTTCAGGGCTATTAAGACTGATAATGCCCCTGCCTACAGCTCCAAACAGCTAGAACGTTTCTTTCACGAGTGGGGCATTAAACACAAATTTGGTATTCCTTATAACACCACTGGACAGGGAATTGTAGAAAGGGCCAACCAAACTTTAAAAAACTACTTAGAAAAGCAACGAGGGGGGTCTCTGTCTTTACCTCAGTCTCCTTCTAATCAACTCCACTGAGTGCTTTTGACACTCAACTATTTGACAACAGATAATTCGGAAAATGCTGCAATGGATAGACATGTAAAGCCATGGGTAGATTCAAACCTTCCTGTGGTCATGTGGAAAGATATTTTAACGGGCACGTGGAAAGGCCCTGACCCCATGCTGGTGGCCAGCAGGGGCTCTGTTTGTGTTTATCCAACAGATGCTGATGCTCCTGTTTGGGTTCCTTCTCATCTTGTGCGTCCCATTCGCACACCCAGAGAGTGAGACAAGATGGGCATTTGTCCAGAACCCATCGATTCTTCAGCCAGCGGAGACTGATGCCCTCTTCTTCCCCTCCATCTTCACGACCAACGCAAATGTGGGCAAGGCTGTCATCTGATGGACCAATACCACAGAGGCCTTCCAATTGGCCCACAAGCTCTGTTTTGCTATTGCCTGCCTTAATTTCTCAGCAAGTAATCCCTGCATTCCGCTCACGCCCTATTCTTTCTTCATAATTTCAACGACCAACAGGTACGTGTTGTACGTCAGGCCCTCGTGGCGATGGAAGCTGGAGACCCCTCCTCCCACATTTGGCTCAGCATGATGGCCAGGTAGTCAAAGACAGGTAAGAAGGAGATGCAGCACTAGCAACCTAAGACAGGGGTATCCGCTGGCACCGCTGGTACACCCAATGACGGGTAAGCAGTGAAGTGCATCATCCTCAACCTAAGACAGGCACTGGTCGAGCCCTTTTGGTGTCTAAAGAAGAAGGGGGGAGATGTGGGGTCCCCTGAGGCTAAACAACGCCGGCTCCATCAAGGAAGTGCAAGGCAGCACATAAACAGCTAAACATCAGCCCCTCCGGGCCACAGAGATTAAGGGAAAACAGAGACAGAGACTGCCACCTATAAGACTGGTTTGGGGCGGTTGGGAACAAGGAAGTGGGGCTGTGTATAAGGGCTGAGAGCGCTGGCAATAAAGGCTTCTCCACCATTTCGTCTCCGCATGATAACCCCCACCCGTGGTTCGATGCCAGATGAGTAGCCCTCGGAACGGGACGTGACTTTACACAGTGAGACCCTGTATCAAAAACACATAAATAAACAAGTGTTAAAAGGAAAGATAAAAGAAGAAAAAGAAATGCTTAAGAAGAAAAACTGAGCTTGGCTTGGTTGGGTATGCCTGAAGACCCAGCACTCAGGAGCCTAAGAAAGGAAGATTGCAGTGAGTTTGAGGCCAGCCTGAGCCCCAGTCTCAAAAAACCTAAAAACAGGGGCTGGGGGGATGTATCTCAGTGGTGCTGCCACCTGCTTGGCAAGCACAAGGTCCTGAGTTCAATCTCTGGTACCACAAAAACCTAAGAATGAAAAAGAAGAAAAAGTAAAGATACACTTTGCACTTGGGCAGAGGCTCTGCAAGAACAAGAGGGCAGTGTCAGAGAAGTCAGTGGCTGCCATCTTTCATATCTTCTTTTCATTTTGTTTTATTTTTTTCTTTCCTTTTTTGGTACTGGGGATCAAACTCAGGACCTTGAGCTAAATTTTTTTTTTTTCAGTGTCAGGGTTCGAACTCAAGACCTTGTACTTGTGAGGCAGATGCAGTGCCACTGAGCTACATCTCCAGCCCTCTTTGGGTTGTTGTGGTTTTTTTTGTTTTTTTTTTGTTTTTTTTTAGGTTTTTCGAGACAGGGTCTCGCTTTGGAGTTTAGGCTGGCCCTGAGCTCAGCCTCAAACTCATCACAGCAATCCTCCTGCCTCTGCCTCCCGAGTGCTGGGATTACAGGCGTGAGCTACCACGCCCGGCACTGTGGAATGTGGTACTGGTTGCTGCTGGGCGTGAGTCTCCACACCCAGTATGGTATGTGGTTACCGGGGATCGAACCCGGGTCCTTGCGCTTGCAAGATAGGCGCCGGAACCATTGAGCTAAATCCCCGGCCCCCTTTCTGGGTTTTTTTGAGGCAGGGTCTCACTATGTATTCCAGGCTGGCCTTGAACTCACTATGTAGCCCAGGCTGGCTTCAAACTCACAATAATCCTCCTGCCTCTGCCTCCCGAGTGCTGGTATTACAGGTGTGCATCACTACGCCTGGCTCACATCTTTTGACCTTAGTTACAAGCCTCCCAGGCAGGACTTTGAAGCTGCTCTGCAGATGCCTCCGGGTCTTCATCTGACAGCTCTGTGTGACAGGCAGGTCATGTCTGGTTGTCCAGCATCTTTTCGATGCCCTATTCTGCCTCACCTGCTGGAGACTTAGCTTTTCTCCCCGCCATCAAAGAGTCTGAGATGATTGACATTTTCCTGGGCAAAGTTCTACAGATGATCTGGTGCAGAAGCAGACTCTTGTCACCATCAGTGACTACGACAGTTGCATTGGTCTAGGTGGAGAGTGACTCAAGGAGGTAGCCTCTATCTGATGAGGCATCATCTTGCCCAGCCTCTCCATTGTCCTCCTCCAGAAAGCTACTAAGGGAACAAGATTGGCACTGTCCCCACATTATCCCTTGTAAGGCGGCAGCCACTATAGATCTGTGTTGGTGCATCTGACCCCTACTCACAGAGACACAGGCATCAACTCAGTCCCTGTGCTCAAGAGCCTGCTGCTGATGGCTGGTACCAATGATAGCTACACCTCTGCCAGGAGCTTCACGTCCACTCTGGGCAACTTCACCAAAGCCACTTTTGATGCCATCTCCTGACCCTCTGACATCTGAGAAGAGACCATGTTCACCACATCTCCCTGCTGAGTGTGGTGGCTCACGCTTGTGATCCCAGCACTCAGGAGTTTGAAGCAGAGGGATCACTATGAGTTTGAGGACCACCTGGGCTACATAGTGAGTTCAAGACCAGCCTGAACTACATAGCAAAGCCCTGCCTCAGAAAACAAAAAGGGCAGAAACTGGGTGTGGTGGTGCATACCTATGATTCCACCACTGGAGTGGGAGGAGGGAGGAGGACCATGAGCCAGTCTGCGAAATCTGGTGAAGCCCTGCCTTAAAATGTAATGAAGGAAAGAAGGAGAGATATAGGTAGGTAGATAGTAGGTCTGGGAATGTAGCTCAGTGGTAGTGTAGACCTGGACTCCATTCCCAGTACTACCAAAAACAATCCTTAATGGGCCGGGGATTTAGCTCAATGGTTCCAGCACCTGCCTTGCAAGTGTAAGGGCCCAGGTTTGATCCCCAGTAACCACATACAACAATACGGGGCATGGAAACTCACGCCCACCAGCAGTCAGAACCACATACCACAGTGCTGGGCATGGTGGCTCATACCTGTGATTCCAGCACTCTGGAAGCAGAGTCAGAAGAATTGCTGTGATGTTAGTTTGAGGCTGAGCTCGGGGCCAGCCTGAACCACAAAGTGAGACCCTGTCTCAAAAAAAAAAAGAATTGCTGTGAGTTCAAGAATGAACTCAGGGACAACCTGAACTACAAAGTGAGACCCTGTCTCAAAAAAAAAAAATCATTAATCACATCTGTAAAGTACTTCTACTATCTGTCTTTTCCTCACCCCAATATAACCTGCACAGTTTCCGCGGATCAGAATAAGGATATCTTTGGTGCATGGGGGGGCATTAGTCAGCTATTGTGACACATAACAGCCCTACTCTTTTGTTGTTTTTCTGGTGGGATCGAATTCAGGACCTTGCACTTGCCAGGCAGGTGAGGTGCAAATGTACTATATCCCCAGCCAACAGCTCTACTCTTTAAACTACTTTAGAACTCTGTCCCTAAACACCTACTATTTTCCTAGCCTCTCCATTGCACTCCAAACCATCTTCACAACTATTTTCCCAACCCACCCTCAGTTATCTCCCACCTGTGCTTGCAAACTATCCTCTAGCTGCCCCATTCATTCCTCAAAAGACCTTTAGGCGCTCCTTCCAACCCATTTGAACTGTCCCATAGCAATACCACGTCTACCACCTGCCACCTTCACTCTTCTGTTAATCCTTAAATACCTTGGATTTTACCATCCAACTGTCCTCTTTTCACCTTCCAAGGCTCCTCTGTTCTAGTACTGAAGTTGACTTTCAGTGAAATTCCAGTTGCCTCTGATGGGGAGAGGGGGAGATGGGGTACTGAGAAAGATGAGAGATGGGTGGGAAGGCTTATTGTGCAAGGCTGCTTTGCAGAAGCACCTGTCACAGAGACATTTGAGAAATGCAAACGAAGCTGGTGTTTGTAAGACTGAGGGGTGTGTGTGTGTGTGTGTGTGTGTGAGAGAGAGAGAGAGAGAGAGAGAAAGAGAGAGAGGTTAATTAATCTGTAGGTCTAATGCTGAAAATATTTATTCCTCTCTGTTGCAAGTCTTTTCACTCTGTTTCGTCTTCCATCATACTGCAGTGTGTGTGTGTGTGTGTGTGTGAGAGAGAGAGTGTGTGATGTTAGCAATAAAACCCAAGGCCTTATATATGGTAGGCAAGCACTCTACCTCTGAACTATATGCTCAGCCTAGATCACGTTTTTCTGTTTTTGTTTGATTTGGTTCAGTTTCAAGGCAGGGTCTCAAATGCTGCTCAAGCTGGTCTTAAACTCCTGGACTCAAGCAATCTTCCTGCCTCATCTTCCTGAATAGCTGGGATTATTGGTTCACACCACCATGCAGTAGCTCAAACTATAGTTTTGTAATTTTTGTTGTTTTGAGACACGGTCTTGTTTCGTAGTTCAGGCTGGCCCAAGTTCACTCTGTAGCCCAGGTGAGCCTAGAACTCACAGCAATCCTCCTGCCTCTGCCTCCCGAGTGCTGGGATTATAGATGTGAGCTGCTATGCCTGCCACTGTGGTATGTGGTACGGATTAATAGTGGATGTGAATCATCACGCCTGGCATTGTTGTATATGGTTACCGGGATCAAACCAAGGACCTTGCGCTTTCAAGGCAGGTGCTGGAACCACTGACCTAAATCCCTGGCCCCTATAGTTTTGTATTTTTGTGTGGCATGGAGAAGCTGTGGAACACTGGGGCAGGGAGCATTTGTATCCAAAGTGCAAGTTTAATGAGGCAGAGTGACCATAAGCAAGTGACTTTAACTTGCTGCACCTTTTTCTTATCTGTAAGCTAAAATAATAATTCAGAGGTCTGTTAGGATGAAAATGCATTTGTGCAGATAAAGTGCCAAGAACAAGTAAATGTTGTTTTTTGTTACTTTTCTATATTTTGCTTTGTGTATATAACCACCTTTTTCTGCCTAAAGCCTTAGACTTTTTTTTTTTTTTTGCTTTTGAATTTTTCAAATGCTCCTTACTATGTCTGGAACAGTATTTGCTTTTTTTTGTTGTTGTTACTATTGTTTTGTCTTTGAATTTTGAGACAAGGTTTCTATGTAGGTTGGGCTGGACTGGAACTCACCACCACATTCAGCCAGATGCCCCCCCTTTTATGTTTTTTTGAGACAGGGTCTCACTTTGTAGTTCAGGCTGACCCTGAGCTCAGCCTCCAACTCACATCCCAGAAATCCTCCTGCCTCTGCCTCCCGAGTGCTGGGATTACAGGTGTGAGCCACCACGCCCGGCACTGTGGTATGTGGTGCTGATTGCCGGTGGGCGTGAGTCTCCACGCCCAGTATTGTTGTATGTGTTACCAGGGATCGAACTCGGGCCCTTGCACTTGCAAGGCAGGCACTGGACCCACTGAGCTAAAGCCTCTCCCCCCCCCATTATACTTATTTATTTATTTATTTTTGAGATAGGGTTTCATTTTGTAGTTCAGGCTGGCTCCAAACTCAGTATGAGGCCCAGGATAGCCTCGAACTCACAGCAATCCTTCTGCCTCTGTCTCCTCCATTGCTGAGATTACAGGCATGAGCCACCACACCTGGCATTGTGGAATGTGGTTACTGGAGATCGAATTTGGGACTTTGCACTTGCCAGGCAGACACTGGAACCACTGAGCTCCAGATGCCCATTTTTTGATTGGGTCTTTACATTGAGAGGAGTCTAAATTTTTTGAGTTCTTTGTATATTCTAGATATTAGTCCTATGTCTAAATGGCAGCTGACAAAGTTTTTTCACCATTCTGTAGGTTGTCTCTTCACTCTACTAATTGATTCCTTCACTGTGAAGCTTTTTAATTCGATGTGACTCTACTTGCTGCTTCTCTATAGTATTCTTTTTTTTTTTGAGACAGGGTCTCGCTTTGTAGTTCAGGCTGGCCCTGAGCTCAGCCTCAAACTCACATCACAACAATCCTCCTCTCGGCATTATTCTTATGCCACCTGGGTTCTGTTCACAAAGTCTTTACCTACACTTATGTCTGCAAGTATTTTACCTATCTTAACTAACAGCAAGATTAAGTCTTTTTGTTCTAATATTTAGATCTTTGACCCATTTTGATTTTAGTTTAGTTCATGGTGAGAGATATGGATCTAGGTTCCAGTTTCAGCATGTGGATAGCAGTTTTTTCAGCACCATTTGTTAAAGAGATTATGTTTCTTCCAGTGAAAGGATTTCTTCTGTTGTAAAATTAGCCATTACATATTTTAGGAATATTTTGAGATAGGGCTCTCTTTATATTACCCACGCTGGTCTCCAATTTATTAGCTCAAATAATACTCTACTTCAGCCTCACCAGTGTCTGGAATCACAAGTGAAAGCACTATAGAAATTTTAACATTAGATCTACAACTTTCATTTAGGAGTTCATATTATTGTTTAGTTTTTAAAAAATTTATGAAGTAGTATGTGACTATTTTTTTTTTTTTGAGACAGGGTCTCACTTTGTAGTTCAGGCTGGCCCTGAACTCACTATGTAGCCCAGACCAGCCTCAAACTCAGCAATCTTCCTGCCTCTGCCTCTCCAGTATTGGAATTACAGGTGTGAGTCGCCGCTCCCAACACTGTGGTATGTGATTACTGGAGATCGATTTTGGAACCTTGTGCTTGCCAGGCAGACACCAGAACTGCTGGGCTAAATCCCTGGCCCAGCTGTTTTTTTTTTTTAAGAGTAGGAAAAATATATTGAGAAAAAGATAACTTCTGTCTGAGACAGAAAGGGGACCAAAAAGTGAGTTGGCCCATAGCTGTTTATTGAAGACCACAGGATGGTAGCAGGGACAGACAGAAAGAAGAGGAACCAGAAAGAGGAATCCTCAGAGGGCCCCTTACAAAACTTAGGCTTCCTGTATTGGAAGTGTCAGGCACCTCTCACTCAAAGTGCCTCCCATTCTGTTTCTCACTGGTGCTAGCATTAATGATCTGCCACCTTGGGCACTGTGACCTCCTAAGCTTTAATATGGATAATCACCAAGCCAGTGTTGGGCCCACAGCTGAATGAAGGAAAAAGAGTAGCTCATTCATTTTCCATTTCTGACTATAAAATTCATACTGTCCTTGCAAGGCCCTAAAAGTTGGGGAGATTGGTCACAGGACTACTGAAATCTATTCCTAAAGAGTTTGAAAGATGTCTAAGAGTTGAACATGCACAAAATTTCAAAAAGTAAAACAGGTAAGTTTAGCTTGGTAGCACACGCTGATAATGCCAGCAGTCTAGCAGCTGAGATGGAGGGATTTCAAGTTTGAGGCCAGTCTCAACTAGCAAGTGAGGTCGTGTCCCAAAAATCAAAAGAAAACGTGTAGTATATAATTAATGGTTGAAATATTTTAAGAGTTTCTTTATTAGCAATTGGGGTTAGCCAAAAAGTGTAAATTTATCTCAATGAGACTAGAGTATTAGAGTGGCTTAAAGAAAGTCCTTTATAGAGGAATTCTATTTAATACATGTAGGAGAAAGTTGTTGAAATACAAAGTCACAGTCTTATAACCCCCTGTAAAAAAAGCTGATCGTGGCAAAGATCATTAGGGGTACTGTTATCCAGTAGCTCCTTCCACAAGTCGCCCACCAGGACGGGGGATTTAGCTCAGTGGCGCCCCCGTCTGCCTTGCAAGCGCAAGGTCATGAGTTTGATCCCTGGTAGGGGGGGTGGGGAGGGGATGGGGGGAGGGGGGTGTGGCATGGCCCACCAACAAAACGTTACCAACACTGGTTGTTCGCCACTCCCTCTGGAATTAGGTCCCAGGTCCTTCTATTCTCAAACAAAGAATTGAACAAAACGAGCAAAATGCAGTAGCCAAGTTTACTGAAGAAAGTAAAAATGAAGCATGAGGAAGAAACTCGCTCCACAAGGTGAAACTTGGACCAAGCAAAAGGAGAAAAAGTAATAAAAGGACATGCTGTTGAAAACAGGGAGGGCTATGGTGAAGAAAGTCACAATAGCCTTTGTCGTTTTTATTTCTGTTGTAGTATTGGAGCACTCTGTGGTATCCTGTGTGCTAGGACTCTACCATTGAGCCAAACTCCTAATCTTGCGCTGATTTTTTAAAAGATTAACTTGGGGAAGAGCTGCCAACCTTATTTTGTAGAAGGCCTCCCATTTTATGAGATTGTGTTTATGCAGGAATGTGTGTGTTTAGCAAACCTGGGTAATAAGTGTCTCCGTAGCAGAAAATCCAAGCCCAGTGTTTCTGGAGATCTAGCGATGAAAGGATTTTGGGCGTTGAGAGGAGGGAGGAAAAGTTCTGGATTCCCGAATTTTGCCTGCTATGTGTAACTGAAGTTATTCTTGAGATCTCTATTGTGTGCAAGCCGCTTGCAAGTGTCTAGGATGCAGGAAATGTTGAGTCAGTGAACAAATAAATCAATTACTTTTTTGGAGAGCTAATTGTATGCCAACAAACTTGCTAACACTTTTCATAGTTTATCTCTAACCATTATTACCACACAGGTATTACGACTCCTTATTAGCCAAGCCAGGAAACCAGCAGCTGGGAGAGAACAGGACCTTTATTATATTCCAACTCGATTCCTTATGATTCCAAAAGCCATGCACTGAAGGGAAAGATCTAATTTGCATCTATAGGGGAAAAGGTAGCCGTTTACCAGTTATGCACAACTCCTGAGTTTCCTTATCACCAGTTCACAGGATGTTCCTGGGCATCTTGTTAAGTTTTGTATTACTGAATCTTGCAAACGAGATTGGTAAACAAACACTGGGATAGGAATCAGGAAGAACTGAGAGGCCTGTCCCAGGAAATGCCTCAGGCCACCTCTTCTGTTTTTACCCCTATGCATTGGTACTTTGTATTGGCTCCATAATAAAAGAACTGTTGGAAGACAGCTCGGTCGTTCAGTCCTCTGAGGCTGTTCTCTCTGCTGGATCTCATCCCTGAGTGCCTCTGTCCTTCTGCGACCCCTTCTGCGACCCCGGACATACATCGGACTTACACCAACAAGTGGCGCCCAGACGAGGGGCTCGAAGGATTCAGAGGACCGGACGCTTGGGGACCGAAGGGTGCGTTCCTTGGTAAGTGGAAGACTTCGGCATTACAGCAGGTCATGGGAAATTTCCCATCTCTGGTAAAACAGTACGCTCTACTGCAGCTATGAGGCAGTGGTGAAGAGGAGGAACTGGAGGAAGGACTGCCACCTCCTCCAGTGAGGAAAAACCTAAGTGAAGGTAGTTTTGAGAGTGAAGAAGAGGATGAAGTTGAGAGTTTGGTCACTCAGATGAGGAAGTTGCAGCGTAAGGTTGAGCTACTGCAGAGATAAAAACAAATTCATTCCCTGTGGAAAATAAGGAACCCTCAGCTCCGTTACAGAGGGCTGGGGAAGTGGCAGAATTGCAGAAACAAAGAAAAAATTCATTCCCTGTGGAAAATAGGGAACCCTCAGCTCCGTTAAAGAGGGCTGGGGAAGTGGCAGAATTGCAGAGACAAAAAGTAAATTCATTCCTTGTGGAAAATAGGGAACCCTCAGCTCCGTTAAAGAGGGCTGGGGAAGTGGCAGGATTGCAGAGATAAAAAATAAATTCATTCCTTGTGGAAAATAGGGAACCCTCAGCACCTCCACTAGAGATGGCTGAGGAAGCGGTAGGGGTGTTACTCTATGGAAGCCCCTGACAAATTGTGCTTTTCTCTTATGTATGTTCCTAGTTCAATTGCTTTTGTTTCTATATGTTAAGGGGATGATTCCTCCTGAGTCAGAAAAGGAAGGTTTGGCAGGACTGACAAACAAGTTTTTTGGCAAAACTTAATTAAGGAAGGTCGCCCTAAGATGACTGTTATTTTAGATAATATACCTATTGAAGGTCTGGTGGACACAGGAGCAGATGTTTCTATCATTTCTACTACTTGGCCAGAATCTTGGCCCCTTAAAAGGATTCATACTCAATTTACTGGACTTGGTACTCTTAATGATATTTCTCAAAGTGTTAACATTTTGAAGTGCCAGGGGCCTGATGGACAGCAGGCCACTTTACAGCCTTATGTTGCCCTTGTTGCCATGAATCTATGGGGGAGGGACTTGTTACAACAGTGGGGAGCACAAATGTACATTCCTACTTTGTCAAACAATGTTAAAGAAATAATGTACAAAATGGGACATGTTCCGGGGAAGGGATTAGATAGGGATGAAAATGGCATTCGTTTCCCTATATCAGAATCTACACAGAAGGGACGTCAGGGTCTTGGTTATCCAAATTTATCATAGGGGCCACTGCTGTGCCGACTGCTCTTCCTTTAAAATGGATTACTGATTCTCCAATTTGGATGGAGCAGTGGCCCTTAACTAAGGAAAAACTACAGGCTTTGGAGACCTTAGTGGAAGAGCAGTTGAGGGCAGGTCATGTAGAAGAATATACTAGTCCTTGGAAGTCTCCTGTTTTTGTGATAAAGAAAAGGTCTGGGAAATGGAGAATGTTAACTGATTTAAGAGCTATTAACAAGGTCATTCAGCCTATGGGACCGTTACAGCCTTGAATTCCTTTACCTTCTATGCTTCCAAAAGAATGGTTTTTGCTAGTCATAGATCTTAAAGACTGTTTCTTTACCATTCCATTACAACCTCTAGATCAGGAAAGGTTTGCTTTTACTGTACCTACTTTCAATAATGCTAAACCTGTCAAGCGTTATCAATGGAAAGTACTGCCTCAAGGCATGATGAATACGCCTACTCTGTGTCAGTATTTTGTTGCCCAGCCATTACAACAGATCAGAAACCATTTTCCTACAGCTATTATTTATCACTATATGGATGATATTCTTGTGGCAGTAAAAAGCCAAGAGCAATTAGTAGCCATTTGGGCAGATATGAAACATACTTTGGAATCCTGGGGCCTGGAAATAGCCCCCGAAAAAATCCAACAGGGCAATGTAGTTGACTACTTAGGATATAAAGTTATAGCTTCAGCAATCTACCCACAAAAAATTCAGATTCGAGGCCGGGGAGTTAGCTCACTGGTTCCGGCGCTTGTCTTGCAAGCGCAAGGACCCGGGTTCGATTCCCCGGTAACCACATAACAATACTGGGTGTGGAGGGGCCGGGGATTTAGCTCAGTGGTTCTGGCGCCTGTCTTGCAGGCGCAAGGACCCGGGTTCGATCCCGGGTAGCCACATGCCTACACTGGGTGTGGAGACTCACACCCAGCAGCAGCCAGTACCACATACCACAGTGCCGGGCGTGGTGGCTCATGCCTGTAATCCCAGCACTCGGGAGGCAGAGGCAGGAGGATTGCTGTGATGAGTTTGAGGCTGAGCTCAGGGCCAGCCTGAACTACAAAGCGAGACCCTGTCTCAAAAAACCTAAAAAAAAAAAAAAAA